>JAODAL010027992.1:0-54040 GCA_025379985.1 Phyllomedusa bahiana | reverse complement strand
CTAGGGGACGTATGTAAATCGGAACAATGTAAGTCGGGGACTGCCTGTAGTGTGCGTTCTGCTGCAGCCAAAACACATCCAAACACGCACCATCAGATCAAAAACGCCGTGTGAACATAGCCTAATAATAAAATCAGTATTTGTTTGTATTCCTGCATAAAATCTACACAATCTATTAAAATATAGCCTTACTTACCCCACATGGTAAATGTTGTAGAAAACAAAAAGTACCAATAAAACCTATACTTCGGCCTACCAAAAAAAAACAAATCCCTTATATAATGTAGGTCCCTAACCAGAAAGATAAGAAAAAGCTATTGGTTACTTAAAATGATGACGCACAGCAATTTTTTACAAAAAAAACTCAAAACATGCATAATCTTCCATCCAGTTTTCGGCAGAAGGTGTGCTATTTATTGGTTAAGGAGGACAGGCGAATCCACAAACTGTGGATAGAATCGTTCCCCAAAACCAATGCAAAGACAATAAAGTACCGGCCGGATTCTTAAACAGAATCCAACCAGTATGTTGCACTTGCCGGGTGGCTGTGCCCTTAGAGCAGGCATCCTCAAACTGCGGCCCTCCAGCTGTTGGGAAACTACAACTCCCATCATTCCCACTGTTATAATTTATATAAATGCATGATGGGAGTTGTAGTTTCCCAACAGCTGGAGGGCCGCAGTTTGAGGATGCCTGCCTTAGAGTATGTGAAATTACTAATTAACCTGGCAATTTGGGCAATTGGAATTTTTTTTCTTCCACTGTGTTCAGTGTACAGGATAAATGATGTTTTATTTTAATCGAACTTTTGCAGACACGGTGATACCAATTATGTGTAACTTTATTTCTATTTGTAAATTGACAAATGGTGGGGGATTTGAACTTTTATTATTTTTTGTTTTTTGTACTTCTAAACTTTTTTGTTACTAATATTTTGAGTCCCCCTAAGGCTATGTTTACACGGCTTAAAATGGGCTGTATTTCGGTCCGTAATTACGCGCCGAAGTGCGCCAATTACGGGCTGAAAACGGCCCATTCATTACGGTAATCCATAGTTCTCATAGAGAACTATGGATTACGTCTCCTGTCCCCGCTCGGCGTATTAGCCGAGCGGGGAGATAAGTGACATGTGTATTACCAGCGTCGTATACGCGCCGCTGGTAATACAAGTCAATAGGCCGGCGAAGTGCTGGCCCCGCTCTCTCCCCCGCTCCCGCCCTGCCCACACGCCGTAATTACGTCCCACAGTTAAGCCGTGTGAACATAGCCTAAGTCTCTTGACCACTAGGAGGTGCAATTGTTAGTATATTCTATTGCATTGTATTAACAATGCAATAGGGTGTACAAAAATGGCAGTTCCACCACTTCCTGCCTGATTCAGGAAGTGGTGAAGTGATTCCAGCCACCAAGTAACCTGATCAGCACCATTTCTCATTTGCTAAAATGCTGCGTCAGTAAGGAGTTAATGTAATTTAGGATGTGGGAGCTTAGCCCCCAAAACTAATGATGGAACGTAACTAATCCACAGTGCTAGGCCAGCTGATGTTATGCATGTCAAAGGAAAACATGGAAATAATTGACAGGTAGGGTATGTTCACATCACATATTGCAGCGTGTACTGTAAATGCCACAACATGCCGAGTGTTTTAGAAGTACCCACTGGCCAGCGCGAACTCAAAAAACGCTCTTTGCTGGATCCCACTGACTCCCACTCTCCCTGGCGCGTAAGCGCAGGAAAGAAGTGACATGTCAGTTCTTTCTCCTGACATGTATTGTACGCTGGTGGAAAACAGGGCAAGAGAAATCACTGCGTTCAGTGAGAGCAATACTAGTACCGAAAGCTGTGCGGGCCCGTACTTCGGGTGTATTGCTGCACAATTATACCCCGAAGTACGGACTGCAAATATACTGTGTGAACACAACCCTATATAGTTTTTTTTACAGAACACTGATTTGAAATCAGTGTCTGTCTAAGGTTAAAATCCAGAAGGAAGACGCTGCTTAATAGGGAAGCATTCTGGATTTTAACCTTAGACACTAGATTTCCGCAAGGTCTCAATTTTAAATCTGATTTGTGTAGCATATAGTTGAATCCACAATTACGGATGCAATGTCTATTATTCAATATATTTACTAGTACAGAATCATGTATTTTTTATAGTCGCCCGTAGGAATGTATATGCGCTCTTTATAAGGAATGACGTCTCATGTATTTCTATAGCAGGCATGCATATACGTTTTTTGTATGTAGATTGTGCATGTTTTTCTTTGTGTGTTTGTTTTTCACACTATACATATGGGGGTTAATCAAGGCAGTGCTAGAAAGTGATAACGCCCTGGAAGTTAAGGTTTATAAGATAGTCTTTTGGAGTAATGTATTAGTTACGATTAAGGCGCATGCAGAAGGCCTGAAACGTCTTACAACTTTCATTCCTGAATGTTTTTAACCCCTTACCGGCCGGAGCCTGTTTTGAGCCTCTCTGACAGAGCCCCATTTTTAGAAATCATGTCATGTTCACTTTATAGTGAGAATAACTTTTTGACAGCTTTAGACCTATTCCATGTGATTCAGAGATTGATTTTCTCGTGAACACATTATACTTTAAATAGATAAGAAATTTTGGTCAAAAAAAGAGTCTTGTTTATCTGTGAAAAATATCAAAAAATCTGAAAAATTAGAAAAATTTATTCCAATGTTTAAACTTCAAAATTTTCTGCATTAAATGACATATTAGTTGATCGCACTTCAAAAAGTTTATAAACTAGCATCTACCATGATGTCTGGCTGTAGGTTTGTGACCTAATTTTTTAAATGTCTTTTTTTTTTTTTACAGACATTAGGGTGCTTAGAAATTTAGTAGTAATTTTCAAATTTTCAACAAACTTTGCAAGACACATTTTTTAGGACCAGTCCAGTTCTAACGTGACTTTGATTGACGCTGTATGTTAGATACCACCCATAAATGACGTCTCATCTAAGAAACTACACCCCTTAAAGTATTCAAAACCAGCATTAGGAAGATTATTAAACCCATTATGATGTTGTCACAGGAATTAAAGGGCAAATTGGAAGTGAAGTTTCAAAGTTTTACTTTTTTGGGTGCAGATGTTCATTTTTTTAATGCAATTATTCACAGAGAATACGGTAAATGTGATCAGGGAAATGCAAATTAAATATTGATGTCCCCAGATTCTGCGTTTTCAGAGTATCCCAGAGATGTGGCCCTAGTGCATTATTTGGCTCAACCACAAGCCCAGAAATATAGATGAGCGACCTACTGGTACCTGGGGGGTACTCATTTTCATTAGCTAGATTTTATTTAGGGGCCATTTCAGTTTTGCGGACGACCCTAAGGTGCTAAAAATGTTAATAAACTCCGCTAAGAAATACGCCCAAATTGGAAAGCTACACCCCTTGAGGAATTATATCTCAGGGAGTAAGTGGAGGCATATTCGTACCCCAGCAGGTGTGTCACAAATTTTTTTAGGGCGTTAGCTGTGAAAATTTTAAAAAACATGTTTTTTCCAAATAATCTGCACGAGAGAGAGCGAGCTGAAAATTTATAATTTTTACAAGGCATCCTGTGTAAAAAAACACCCAACACCTTGTTACGGCAATTTCTTCCAAGTTCTGCAAGTACCCTACATGTGGTGTGTAAAACTGCTGTTTGAGGCGGGGCATGGCAGGACGTATAAGGGAGGGAGTGTTACTTGGATTTTGGAACGCAGATTTTGGTGTTGGCCATGTCGGCATTTACAAAGCCGCCCAAAATACGGCAGAAACAGGTTGAAACCATCCAGAAGTCACCGCCTTCTTTAGGAATTCTGCACGCCTCATAGATCTCATGCTAGGGGTGTATTGTGGCATTTTGGGTATGGGCACAGTGTTCCAAAAGTTTTTTTTTTTTGGTGCATTGGGGCTATGAAAATGAGGGGAAAACGCAGTTCCGCCATTGTTTTTTGGGCTTCAATTTTAGCAAGCGTTCGCCGTGGCAGAAAAATTTGATAGGATATCTTTACCTATGGTGGTCGGTGACAGATTGCAATGATATAGATTTTATTATAGTTTTTTATGTTTTATATTATTACTTTTACACAATAGAAATAGGTCCTATAAAAGAATTTGTGCGTTTTATGTTGTCCAGTTCTGATGAGGCCATAACGTTTTGCAAGTTTTCGTATACGGAGGCTGATTATGGTGCTTGTTTTTTTGGATGGTTGACGTTTTTATTAGTACCATTATGGGGGGCATATCCCACTTTGATCACTGTTTATTAAGTGTTTTTGTGATGCGAATTTGAACAAAATAAGCAGCATTCCGCTGGTAGTTGTTTTTTATTTTTAATTTTAACACCTGTGTCACCGTGCGGTATAGACTTGACATGCTAGAATTAGCACCAGGCATGTCGAAAGATTACAGCATACCCAATTTGTAATTGTTTTTTTATGTTTTACTGCTTTTACACAATAAAAACACTTTTATTCAAAAAGGAAAAAACATCGGAGTTTTTTGCATCGGGTCCATAGTCTGATAGCCATAACTTTTTTAATTTTACATGTGTACGGAGCTGGTGTAGAGAGTGGCTTGTTTTTTGTGGGAATGAGTTGATCATTTTTATTGGTGATCATATTTTGGGAGGAGCTCAGGGACTTTTTGGAGCAGTTTTAGAGCGCGATAGCCTGAGATTTATATCATATCAAGTGTGTATGGCAGTGGGTGAAGAAAATACTGGGGCAAGTCCTAGTAGTTTGTTTTTTAAATATATGTATTTTTCAAGCCAGCACTCACCCGTGGGCAGTTCTCCATATGACCAATTTATAGCTTTACAGGCTCTCATGTGTCGATACAGCGATTACGGGCTATACCCGTATTTATATAGTTTATTTCTTTAATTTGGGAAGTCATCTTATAAAAAAAAAAATGAGTTGTTTTTTATTGAGTATGTTAAATATATATTATTAATGCATTGCTGTCTTCTTAGTAGGCCGATAAAACTTTTTTATTTTTCGGCCGTGATACAGAGACTTGTAAGTAACATTTTCTTTTGCGGGATGAAGCTGAACGGTTTTAATTGTGTAAACAAGTTTTTTTCTTTGGCTTTTTAAATGAGATTTTTGTATCTGACTCTTCGAGAGAGTCTGATAGTTCGTGCGCGAGTGATAGCGAGAGAGTCTCTATCGAGCGTGAGGGATGGCACAAAAATCACCAACTCAATCCGCAATTCTGTCTGTGACTGTTGTTTTTGTTTTTTGTTTTTTATTTACGGGTCGTTCACCATACGGGTTAATTAACATGAAAGATTTATAGGGTGGATGCGTTATACGGCACGCGGAACCGCAGGTGGGGGGTGTCGATACCAAATATGGGTACTATAATTTAGTTTTTACTAAGATCGAGAGAGAGAGAGTAGAGGGCTCTATTCTGGAGGGTTCGAGTTGGTGGGTTAATGAATCCGTTTGTTAAAATAAGGGAAAAGTGAGAGGGGGAGCAGTGTATGTTGCTTTTAATGTGGGGTGAAATTATTTTGGTGTTGTGTGTTATTACTTTTGTTTTTATTTTTTTTTACTTTTTCAACGATTGTTTTTTTATATTTTACACCCCCCAGTGTAGAGGATTGTGTAAATAGCGTAGCAAATCCCCACCTGGTGTAAAAAGCGCACTCATATAGTCATTTGCTGTTATGAAGAGGAGATGCGATCTGTGCACAGAAGCGGATAGTCTATGATACTGTGCTTGGTGCAATATGTCGCCATGGTCAACTAGGTGACTGACGAGACTTCACCATGCCGCCACATTATGTGGCCTTGTAGTGGCATAGTGGTGCTGATCGAACCAAATAGACGTTAGTTTATGGGACCGGGACTTGAAGACCGTTAGGCTTGCTATGGCCTTCATAGCAGTCACCGCGGGGAGTTCTGAGTGAGGGTATGAACTGTGCGATTGAGGCGGTGGGTGTTAGGAGGGCATCTGTGCCGCTTGCCTCGCCGATCTTGTAGGGGAGTTCCATAGAGGGAGCTCACGTCACCTCCTAGCCTTGCTTCAGTCAATATTCTTCTGCTGGATTGGCGTCCATTGACAGGCTGCGGTATTGCTGGGTGCTTTTTTCATTCAGACGAACGCCTCAATTCACTTCCGCTGCAGCGTTGGGTAGTCCGGGAGCTCAACTCCGGCCGGGGGTGATGGGGCATGAAGCCAGGTACGAGTGAGGGGTAAAATATCCTCACTGGTTCCATGAGACCCGCGATCACTGGGTCGCTTGTTTGTACGTCGCCCCAGCTAGAAGGCGCGGCAAGGAGAGCCGCGCGAGTCTTCGCAGTGGGTTGGTGATATTGTGTGTTGTAGAGGCTTAATGCAAGATCGTACCAGTTGCTGGACGTGATGTTACACGATCTCCGCTATAGGGGCGTATTGTCACATTACGCCCCAATGTCGGTTGAAAGGGGTTTAATGGATAATTTTATAACCAGTCCACATAAAAGAGAGTGTTGGTATTTTCCAGTCATTGTCTCCTGTGGGAATCCTCTGTACGAGTGCTGGGAGTTATTCAAACAGAGAGTCTTCTACTAATTTTTGGAGCAGACAACAGCCGGGTGCTTGTCATTCCCTTGAGGCACCGTCCTAGCAGAGTGAGGAAGGATGGATTCTTCGTCGTTAGTCGTGGCAGTAGCGTCTCGCAAAGAGGACGGGGTGGTACCACGCAGGACTCAAAGGTTATGTTTGGGTTTGAGCGCACACTTTTTCCTTACTTTTCTTTTTTAAGGTAAGAGTGGCAGCTCTCTACACCACTTGGGACGACAACCACGCGTCGGGAAAACTAATAAAGGCCCCCAGGTCCTCCATCTTACTAGTTCCGCCATTACACCTTGGTCCTGAGGCAGTGGCATAGTAGAGGGCTTTAATTGTCCACTATTCTACAACACAGTTACGTATTGAGCAGAATAGTGGATAAGGCAATCATGTCGCTTAGTTGTCGGCTTTCCGCCTGGGGGTCTAAAAATAAAAGTAAAAAAAAAAAAAAATGTACAAAGTTTTAAAGATATACAAAAAAAAATCTAAAAATACAAAAGGTTCACAGCACATACTTTTCTTATTTAACAAATGAAACAAGTTGGAGAATGGCATAAAAAATACTCAAATACTCAAAAATTGTGCTTTTATGGTCTCTTTGCCTACCTAAAAAAGTCACATGTATCCCAAAATGATACCAATAAAAACTACATTAAAGACTGCAAAAAACAAGCCTTCATATAGGTTACTAGACAGAACAATAAAAAAGTTGGTCTCAAGAAAATGGCGGTGTAAAGCATATTTAAAGGAAACAAGTTTCTATTTTTATTAAAACCAGCAAAACACACCAAAATCATACTGACTTGCGGAATAAAGTTAACATGTTAATTGTACTGCATGGTGAACTGCATAAAAATTTAATCCCAAAAAGTTGTGTTGTTTTCCTGTTCCACACCACAAATTTTATTTTTGGTTTGCACATTGTCAGTAACTGAGAGCCTTAAGAGACTGAAGATTGAACACAGATAAATGTGGACAACCCCTTTAAGCTCATCAGTCCGCAACCCCCCACTACATATATCTATATCCCCCCCCCCCCGGGGGGGGGGGGTGGGGGGGCCAACCGGGGGGGCCCCGCCCCCCCCCGGCCAGGGGGGGGGGGGGGGAGGGGGGTGGGGGGCCCCCGCCCCCGCCCCCCCCCCCCCCACCACCACCCGGGGGGGGGGGGGGCCCCCGTTGAAAACGGTAAAAAAAAAACGCTTCTCTCATCTGACGTCACTTTCAATCTAATCCACTTCCTTGTCTGACATCAAAAAAACTTTTTGTAGGGTTTAGCAGTTATGATTTATGGATCAGAGTATATCATTTGGGTTTAGACATACCCAAACCAAAATGTAAATACATGTTTCGGTGAATTCCAGTAACAAACCAAATAAGGGAATAGGTTTGAGCACCATTAATAAAAATCCACTTCCTAGGTGTCTTCGAGAGTCTCCAAAATAATTGAACATAGGTGACAACTTTACATGGGCAACGAATGTGTTATGTACAACAGGCCACTGGCCAATCAGGTACTGTAGAAAAGATATTACCTAAAATTGCAAAAGGGCTTGATGTTTAGTGGGGCTGGCCATAAGTGGGAAAAAGGGTTTAAACTTTTTTGTGTTTATTTCCCCAAACCAAATATGCCTTCTGTTGCGGGTTTTAATTTGATTTGTTGGTCGGGCCGTGACAAATCCTGAGCAACCCCCTGTTTAAACATTCCTTGGGGATTTGGGTTGGGCGATTTTTTATCGAAAAAGGGTTGAAATGGGCCAGGTTTTTTTTATGTTGTTGGGATTTTTTCGATACGCGATAATTTAGGTGAAAATCTGGGCAAATCTTTTAAACACCCGGCCATTTTAAAGGCACTTCCTGTCATTTGTGAGCTGGGTTTTTCGCTTTCAGGGACTGGGATGTGTTTGGTGCGATTGGTGGAAAAATCACTTTGACCTCTTTTTAAAACATAGAACAGCCCTTCCTTTTCCCATGGTCATTTGTGTGTAGTGCCCTCATAAATAGCAGGCGTTGTACTAGGTCTCTCTCAATACAGCTAGCAAAAAACAGTTCTATTTGTTCAAACAGCCCAGCTAGGGCTTTTAGCGGTGAACTTTAAAGAACTTAGGTAATTAGGGTTTGGAAATTTTTTAGTTATTTTGGCCCTGAAAATTTTTAAAAGGGAGCATCTACGCTTTTACAGCCCCGGGGGGGGAAAAGGGGGGGGGGGGCTGCGGGGCGAACACAGACAGACGGTTTTTTTAAAAGGGAAAGAGTGGATTTTTGGTGCGGGGCCCAGACTTTTTTTTAGACCCTCATTGGAAGGGGTTTTTTATTAACATTTTTTTCTGGTGAAAATTTTTACTTTTATTTTGTGCAGCCTGAATTTAAATATTAGGATACAGATCTTTTTAGAAACCCTTCAGGTGTATTTGATAGGGGGCAAAACTAAACTTTTATTATCCGTAAAATTTTTTCAATAGGTTTTTTTTAACTTTGGCGCAGCCCGGGTTTTTTTTCAAAGAGCACCTTGCATTTAAAATTTAAATAAAAGGGAAATTTTTGGTCTTTACCGGGGCAGGTGTATTTTTGGGGCGAAAATACCTTTATTATCCTTTATACATTTAAAGGGGTTTTTTTTTTCACTTTGGCTTTAGGCCAGCTTTGTTAATAGAAGAAACCTTGAACTTAAATTTGTTTACCGCAATTTTGTATTCACTCCCCGGTGAAATTTCATAGGGGGCAAAAAAAACCTTTTATTATCCGAATATTTTTTAAATAGCTGAAATTGCATTTGGTCCCGGCCCTATTTTTTCAAAAAAGCCACGGTGTACGACAATTCTGATAGAAAAATTTTCTAGCAACTGTTCTCTTTTGGGTAAATTTGAGGGCAAAAAAACACAATTTCTCTTTCCGTGTAACTTTCTAAATAGTTTTTTTTGGGGCCTTGTTGAATCTCAGTTTTGGGACAGATAGCGGGGACTTGTTATGTATTTTGTTGAAAACTATCAATTCCCCAGCCTACTGGGCATTTGTAAATACCCTGGGGCCCGAAGGGGGAACACTGTTGTTTTTTCTGACGGTTTTGTTCCAAACCGAACCCCCATTTCACAGGTATACCAAAAAAAATTTCATTTCTAAACCTAATTTGGGGGTAGGGGGGATTTTTTGAATTCTGGATTTTTCCCCTCTTTTAATAAGAGAAAGTTCCAAAAACCTTCCATACCCTCTCAAATTTTTTTTCCTTTTGAACATGGGCGAAAATGTAGGTGGGAAGCGAGGGAAAGAGGGGGGTAGGAATGGAGGGAGAGGTACGGGGGGAAGGTGGGGTCCTTCCAGTGCTGGGGAAACACGGGGAAAACCAGTGGTCGTCGGTTGCAGACGCGGTCCCCTGTCAAACGCTGGGTCAGGGCCCTGTGAATTTTTAGTAACGAATAAATGTCGGCCAAACTTTTCTTCAGTGTTAATGCAACCTGAAACCGGTTTTAAAACCCCCTCGTCCTTTCCCCGTCACGGCCCCCCCCAAAAATTTTGTCATCAGGGATTTTCCCTCCAACATGGGAAGGGAGCCCAAAAGGGCAACTCGGAACCCCCCCACTGTGGGAAAAATCCATTTTTGAAGACCTCTTTGATGACAAAATGCGGTTGGGTAGAAGGCAAATTTCCCCAAAAACCAAAGGCCCAAAAAGGATTTATTTTTTCTGCTCTTTACGCCCCAGTTAACTGATGCCATTTAGAGGGGGGAGAAAAAAACCGGTCCAAACGGCAAAAATCCTTTGGGCTTGGGGAAACACCCCCGCAGTCCCTTTGGTTTTAGGCCCGCAAACTCCTGGATCAGAAAGTTTAGGACCCCACCAAAATCACCTGTGTTGATTATGTTTAAGACGACATTGGGGGAGGGGCCCAAAGTGGTCTTTTCAGGGAGAATTTTTCTTGGGGAGCGGCCTTCAAAACACCCCCGGGCGAGGAGGGGAAACGGGGGGGGTAGTGTTAGTAGGGGGAACCGCCCCCAAAAAGGGAGAGGGCGGTCGGGATAAGGGGTGCTGATATGATTCCGCCAGCCACGGTTTGGGCGGAAACCCCGCTCCCGCTTATCCCCGTAAAAAAGGTCCAGGACCCTCAACTGGGCCTTCTTTGAGCAAGCTCTGATTCCCCCAGCATTTTCTATGCCGCCTTTGCCTAAACGCATAAGTAGGGCAGAATTTTGGGTTTTTTTAACCACCACCAAATGTCTATCACATGCAGCGAAGGGCATGATTAAAATGGAGGAACACTTGGAAAAAAAAGGCCGACCAATGCGGGCTTCCAACCACTGTCACACCATCTGTCTCCCGCCTCCCCGCCACCACCAAGCGTTCCTCAGCTGCCCCTGTCTCAGGGATCGCCTCTGCTTCAGCCTCCCGTGCCCGAGTCCACCAGAGACCCATCCTACCCATTCTCCTTCCACAGGGGGGGGTTTTACAACCTGCAGCCTACAGCGGGCCAGTCTAGAAACCAGCCTTCTGTTTCCAGGTTTGGGAGCAAAGAAACAATTTAACCCAAAACCTACCAAAAGCCGAAAGTCGGCAGCTTTTTGGCCTTTGGGAAAAGTTTCCTTTCCCTCTGGTGGACAAGATGGGTTTCCGCCCATCATGGCCCTTGCCTGCCCCCAATACCAGATGCCCTCAGGGTTTCTTTCCAGAAAAGCCCTCCCTGCCCTGGCCAGCCCGTCTAAACTTAAAAATTTTAAACGCGTTTCTGCATCTGTGTCCGGAAAATATTGACCACAATAATGGACTGTAAGCAAGCCAAGGTGCTATATCTCGACGCCTTTTGGGTGAGCGGGTGGTGTCTCTGGGGGTGAGGTGGCTCTCAGGTGGCCACCTCTTCAAAACCGCAGGATGGGCGGGTTTTCTTTCCCCCCAAGGTCCTCGGTGGCTCAGGCCCCAGAGAAACCGGGCCCCTTGTTAAATTTAATCTTCTTGGAGACCACCCCAAACAGGTCAGGAGCGTGGACGGTCCCCCAAAACGAGACCGACGCTGGCGGGGTGACAAGAACCTTGTGCCAGGGCAAGGTCGTGTGCGAAAACAAATCTGCTGGCGCCCTTAAGATCGGTTGGCTGGGCACTCCTTGCTGGCACTGTCTGAACCTTGTCGTCCAAAAATTCAAAGGCTACCGGGTTGTACTGCCTGCTGGGGAAGGCTCGAGGGGGAGTTCGCTCTTCGCCGTTCGCCCCTGTTCGTCCCCCCTGGCGCGTTGAGCGTCGCTCAGCCTCCCGTCAACCGTCTCATTGTTGACGTGGCAACACGCTGGAATTCCACCCCACGCTCCAGCGATTGTGGGGGGGAGCGCAATGCCATTACGCAGTACAAGGGGACCCCGGGCCCTGAAAAGCACATGGGCCCTGGGGGTGTTGAGCCACTGAGAGGGGGGGTGAAAAGCTCTGCACCCCCTTCCCAGTATTAAAAGAAGCCCCAAAATGGTCGTGCGGACAATGCCCTTGTCAGCTGAGAATTTTGGTGATCTTAGTTTTGGGAACGATGTTGGACACTATGAAAATACTCCCCCCGGAGGGGGAGGGACGGACCAGAGCCTTTCCTCCGTCGAATCCCAAGGCCCGACAGTTTCAAATTTTTTTGGTCTTAATTTTGGCGGGTTCGGGGCCCCCCCGGGGGTAGTGCAAAGGGGGCGCATAGCTCTCAGGGGGCATCATCTGAGGCAAGTCAGGGGGTGTGAACCGGGGGAGGGAAACGAGAGGAGGATAGGAGGGGGAGGGGGTAGCCTGGACACCGACGTTCCGACGTCCCTGCCTTGGAAAAGGTTGGCGCAAATTTGAGGGGAGGAGGAAAATCAGTTTGCTAGTCCCCCCGACCCAGAGGTTGGGGAAATCAAGGTCCCTCTCTCACATGGTGTTGGGTGCCCATTTCCTCCCAAAATGATCCCCCCCCAATTAAGGACATCAAAATGACCAACAGTTCCTGGGTGGCCACCCCCCTGGTCCACGGTACAAAACAAAAAACAGCACTTTCCTTCCACCCACCCAAATAGAGAGTAAAATGCAGGAAATGGAACCCTTTCTGATTTTATCAATGGAGACATCTGTTGCATCTGCTTCACATTCTTCAAATGTCACGATGGAACAATGTCAGCGACGTGACATCAGAGTGCCAAGTAGCCACAGCAGCAGGCAATATGGCAGAAGCCTAATGGGTGACCTCTGGCAATCTTTATTTACCACCTCACCAACGCATGTAATTCAGGGCACACATCCAACACACAGTGACCAGCTTAAGAAGATGGTGCATGAATATCTGCGTCTCAACACCGATTTTTTTGGATGTGTTCCGGACCCAATCAACTTCTGGGTATCCAAAATGGATGAATGGCCCGAGCTCGCTCGCACGCCAAAAGAGGTGTTGTCCTGCCCAGCACCCAGCGTCTTTATCTGAGCGGACCCTTCAGCACAGCGGGAGGAGTCTTACAGACAACCATCCGGCTTTCCACAGTTAATGTGGATCGTTTGACTTTCATCAAGATGAATCAGGAGGATCTCTGATGATGTTGTGGCTCCAATTGCCGAGGTCACCGATTATTTTGCGGTCTCTATAACATTCTCTTCAAACAGAAATGGTCCTCTTAAAAAACTTTTTTTTTTAAATTGATCATTTCTTACTGAAATTTTTTATTCTCAGTTCCCAATAGTTCATTTTGCTGGTTTTGCTGTGAGGGGGACTGTAAAAGACACCAAGGTTTCATGACAAAACCGTATTCCATTTACTCACTTCATCTTTAGAATTTTTCGCATTGCCAATGGTTTTGGGGTCGTGGTGCTGTGAAATACAGCTATAATCATGGTCCTTTGGAACAGAAATGTGGCTTATAACTGGAATTTCTCCCTCACAATTTTTAACAGTGGCTGAGGAGTCATTTTTATAATTTTTTTGGGTCATGCTGCTTTGAAATGCAGTCAATACTACAGGTCCTATTCTAAAAAAGTTGTTTCTAATGACATTTTTTCTTCACAATTGTCATAAGTGGCTAAAGGGGTCATTTTTTTGAATTTTTGGGGGCTTTTTGCGGGTGAAATGCAGTTACTACAGGTCCTATTTTAAAAAATGTGGGTTTTAAGACATTTGTTCTTTACAAATTTTCAAAAGTGGCTCAAGGGTATTTTTGAAATTTTTTTTTTTTGGGGGTTTGCTGTGAAATGCAGCATACACAGGGCCTTTCTAAAATAAAAAAGTTGTTTCTAACAGACATTTGTTCTTCACATTTGGCAAAAGTGGCTCAAGGGTGATGGTGCTTTAAAAAAACAGGAATAGGTAGGACACTGTTAATGGACACATATTGCAAAATGACTTGTTTTTGCAAGATCTTTAACAGAGCTAGCAATCCCTGTAGTGAGACAACCCATTTAATACATTTAAAAAAAAGAGAAACAAAGATGTGGTAGGATTCCATCCTATTTTAAAAATGTGTTTTCTAGAACTAAACTACTAAAAAAGTGGCATGCACAAAATAGCTGATACAAATATTCCTCTGAATTGTACAAGGGAGGTACAGGAAGACTTGAACAGATGTAGGTTACCCAGGACAGGTATAGTCAATGTCCAGTTCAACTAAAATGGTGGTTCAAAGACTACTTTTTCTTGCACTTTTTAATCTGTGGGTCAGACAGGTTTAATGGTCATACTGTGGAACAGAACAGGTATAGTCAATGTCCAGTTCAACTAAAATGGTCGTTCAAAGACTCCTTGTCCCAGCACTTTTTAATCTGTGGGTCAGACAGGTTTAATGGTCATACTGCGGTACAGGACAGATATAGTTAATGTCCAGTTCAACTAAAATGGTGGTTGAAAGACTCCTTTTTGCGGCACTTTTTAAATGTGGGGGTCATGCAGGCTTGGGGCTCATACTGTGGCCCAGGATAGGGATAGTCTATGTCCAGTGAAACTAAAATGGTGGTTCAAAGACTAATTTTTCGACACTTTTTAATCTGTGGGTCATGCAGGTTTGGGGCTCATGCTGTGGCCCAGGACAGGGATAGTAAATGTCCAGTTCAACTGAAATGGTGGTTGAAAGATTCCTTTTTCTGGCACTTTTTAATCTGTGTGTCAGGTTTAAGGGTCATGCTGCGTTCCAGGACAGGGATATTCAATGTCCAGTTCAAGTAAAATTATGGTTCAAATCATACTGCCTTCTGGCATTTTTAATTTGTGGGTCATGCAGGTTTACTGGTCATGCTGTGGTACAAGACAGGGATCGTGAATGGTGTGTGACTTTTTTTCTGCGGCTTTTATAACCTAAGTGTGTTGCCTAAGATGTAGCACGTATCCATTTGACTGTTGTGGATGTTAATTCCAGCTTCTCCAGCCCTGTTTGGGTGTAAGAATGAAGGTGTTGTTGCTCTCCCATAGACTTTAATGGTCATCGGCGATAATCTATTATCGACTATCGGAAATCGTCTTGATAATTGCCGATATCGACTATCGACCCGATGACGATAGTCAACGTAATCGCTTATCACTACTTGTGATGTCTTCACTTGGTGGTGGTGCTGTGTGTTGGCCATTGTTGTGATGGCGATGTCAATGGCAAGTGCTTTGACCTAAAGCCAATGGAGGTTATACTGGCAGCATGCCATAATTACTCCAAGACTCCTCCTCTGCTCCAGGCAGCACAGAACACAGGGTCGTAAGTTGTATTCAGGCTCCCAACAATAGCAGTCTGGAAACCAAACATTCAGAACTATACAATTTCTAAATTCCAAATTAAAGACATCAGCACCTTATATGATTACTACCACGGTTTTGTAGTTTTGCAGTAAAAAAGGATGTGTTTTTTGCTACGTGGCAAAATTTAGGCACAATAATACTGTCTAAAGGGACAATGTTGGGTGGCAATGAAGCTTATAGACAATCACATCAGCACAGAGACAGACATCAGACAAGTAAAAAGAGTTCAGATGTGAGGAGGGTATATACTATTAACTGTTACCTGCAGCATTCATTCAATAGATCATTATTTAAAAAGCGACACAATGGCTGATCATGGTTAAGCCATGGGTGCCCAATAGTAGTAGTAGTGATTAGTGGGGGTACCAGAGCTGGAATCCTCAGTGATCATGCATTTTTCAGTAAGTTCAAGCTGACTTTAAGGGCAACATGTATAGGGCTGTGTCATTTTTGGCCACATCTTGTGCCAAAAACTGTTGTAGTCCTGTTCTATAGATGTATGAAAAGTTGTATTCCAAAACTTGCGCCAGGCTCTGCACTTTTGAATGCGATAAAGATATGAGACGAAGATATGCTATCCTATGCTATACAAGGAATAACAGACACCAGATTTATGAACCAACATAAGACAGGTTCATACACACTGTCATATTCTATACTCCTCTATATTGATTCAGAACTGGTGTGTCGGCACCAAGTTTCGTATGTGCTGCTCTAAATCTTTAAAGTAATTGCAGAAATAGAGGAAGTGGCAAGCATTTTTTAAAAAAACCTGCCCTCATTTCTTTCCCTGGGGGGTTTTTATAAATGCCAGGTTTAAAAGAAGACCTAAGCCACTAAACAAGACCACAGCTTCAGCAGCGCTTCTGACTGTCAAAAATGTCCACCTGGGGCCGGGAACGGGGGGCGCAGCCTTAGGGGGGGCCCCCCAAGACCCGGGCGCCGGGCGTCGGGGGCCCGTTAAGGGGGGGAGCGCGGGTGCGGGGGGGGCGCCGTAAAAGGCGCATGACGTCCGGGGGAGGCAGTTGCGCGAGGCAGTTGAAGGTCTGGAGCGCTGCGCAGACCTGCCCCTTCCCTTTAAAGCGGCAGCTGCGGGGATCGAGGAGGTATTGGAGCAGTCAGGGCGGGCAGCGCAGGGGGGGAGGGATGGTGCAGGACCAGGTGCGTTTGCTCTGGGGACGTTCCCCCTCCTGCGCCTCCTGTTTCCCCGGGGGGGGGGGTTTGGGGCCCCTCATGCCCGGGCAGAGTCTCCCCCCCAGAGATTTAGCCTGAGTTTAAAACCCAGGGTTGCGCGCGTCAACGGAGCCCCTAGGGGACCCCCCGGTCGGGTGGGCGGACGTCGCTCGGACCGCGTCGCCGGCCGGGGGGAATCCGGCACGGGGGCGGGGCCCAGCGGGAGGCGGGTCCCCCAGTCCAGGGGGGGCTACACCCGGGGCCCCGTCGCCGCAGGGGGAGGCGGCGGGGGGCCCCCGGTGATGTACCGGTCGGGGTCCACGCCTGGGCCCAGTTCGGGTGGCGGAGGGAGAGCCAGACGGGGGAAGCGCACTCGGTTGGAGGGAGGAAAAAAAACGGCATTGGGGGTCCCGGCGGGGGGAGGCCCTGGACGGAGGAGCGAAGAAGGCGAGGGGGCACAGAGTTCGGTCGGTGGTTCAGCGGGTGGGATCGGGGGCCTGGAGGCCTGGAGACAGGGGGGACGTGTCCCCCAGGTGGACGGGCAACGGTCTTCAGGGATCGTGGGGGGCTGGCGGGGATCACAGCTTCGCGCGTGGGAGCCCTCTTCTATGTTTAGTATGTCCCCGTGGGGGGGGGGGGGCGGTGGGGGTGCCCCCCTTGTTGGGGGGCCCCCGGCGGGGAGGGTTGGTGGTGCTTGGGGGGGATTTTTAAAGGCGTTTTCCAGGGTCGTGGGCAGTTTGGGCCCCGGTATCACCGGTGCGGCTGGGGGGCGGCGAGTCCTTATGGTTGTTCCCTCCCCCTTTCCCCCCCCTAGTGGGCCGTGCGGGGGTTGGGTGGGTCAGGGGGAGGGGGGTGACAGTGTCGGTGAAAACAGAGGGAAGGTTGTGGGTCGATTGGACAAAAGGAAAGGGGGGAAGTTTATGTGTGCTTCGGGGGGCCCCTTTGGGGGGTCACTTAAAGAAGGAGGTGAAGAAAAGATTTGGAGGATGAATACGTCGAAATTTTTGTTTTCCCCCTTTGGAAAAATTTAACTTAGCAAAGGGGAAAAAGGGATGGGGTAAAAGGAGGAGGAGGAGAAGCGGAGGTGGCGGTTGATTCCGCAGCCTTCCCAGATTGGTTGCAAGCATTTGCCTTTTTGGCGAGTGTGATCGGTGAAAAAAAAAACGCCGGATAACGTTCCGCGTTTTTTTTTACTTGACTCTTTGGGGGAAGCCCAGAGGGTTTAGGGGGGTAAGCGTGGCTAGATCGCGAGAAAATTTCGTCAGCGGAAGGCAGTGCGTCCCTCATTCGTGGGGCCCACAAAGACTCGGTCTGTGGTTAAAAGGTGAGGGGCCCCGTCTCGGTTTGGGCCAACCCTTTTAAAGGGGGGCCCGGTGCTACTGGTAAAACAGGGGGGCTGGGTCGATCGGTGGGGGGCCCCTCAGGGGGGCCTCGTACGGGAGCTGTTGGCATTTAATGAGAACCAGTGGGGTTTTGGGTCAAACGCCGTTTCAGACTTTTTTCGTTTGGGCCCCCCACAAGTGGGGCTCAAGTGCCGGCCTTCCCTTTTGGGTTTTTTTAGTTCCACGGGTTGGGGCTTTCGGAGGGGAAAAGGAAAAGGGGGGGTTGGCTCAGCAAGGGGGCGACCCCCGGTGAGGGGGGCCGCGATGGTGGTATCAAAAATAGATCCCGGGACCAGAGAGCGGCATGTTTGAAAAAGGGGGGGTTTTAGCGCGGTTTTCGTTTCCATTTCCCTTCTGAGGTCCCTTCTAACCAAGAATTTGCGGGGGCCATGCTACACCCGGGGGTAGGGGGCCGAAAAAGCGGGCCCAAGGGGGTTAATTGGGGAGGATGGGGGCCCATTCTCTTTTTCCGGTTGCAATTTGTTGTGTCCCTGTTAGGGGGGGTTTCCCAAAAGAAGGACCCAAAAAAGTTTCGGTTGATTCACCTTCTTTCTTCCCAAAAGGCCTGTCGGCAATGGGGCATCGTCCGGGCTTTGTTCGGTGGTTTACACCTTTTTGTGCGCGGTTGTTGGGTGGGGTTTTTTTGGGGGGGGGCTTTAGGGCCCAAAGACGGACATGAGCCCGCCTTCGGCTGTTCCCCGTTCCCCCAGAAAGTATTCACCTGTGGGTTTTGTTTTGGGTTTTGGTTCCTTTTTTGTTGATCGGTGTTTACCAATGGGTTGTTCGATTTTTGTTTTCTTTGAGACCTTTATATTTTTTGGGTGGGGGGTTTGGGACGTGTCGGTTTTGGGGTTTGTGTTCTTACTTGGCGATTTCCTTTGCTTTTGGCCCGCGGACCTTGGGGGGTTTGGGGTCGTTTTGGCATAAATGCAATGGGTGGGGGGACTTTTGGGGGTTTCCCGCTGGCCCCTGAAAAGACGGGGGGTCCCCACTTCTTTGATTTTTTTGGGGATTTGCATCGATCCGATTTGAGGATGTCGGTTCCCGGGGAAAAGGTGGTCGCTTTAGGGGTGAAATAAGCTGGCGTTAACAAGAAGGAGGTGACTCGGTGAGCTACAATCCTTACTGGGCAAGTTAATTTTGCTTGCCGTATAAAGCCATGGGTCGGATTTTTGAGACGTTGTCGGGGGCGACGTGGGAGTGCGGGTTTTTCATTACTTTTTCGGTTGAGGCGGAAACCCGGGAGGATTTAAGGGTGGCAGTCGTTTATGGAGCATTACAATGGGAGATCCATTTATTAGAGGAGTGGTGAACAACGCGGATGTGGAAATTTTCATGTGCGGCGGGGTGTTGGGTCGGGGCATATTGTCAAAGGGGGCGTTGGTTGCCGGACGGTGGCCGCCTGTGGGGGTGCTGGATTGGGCAGGAAAACCCAGCCTTTGGGCTATTTCCCCATCGTCTTGGCGGGGAAACTTTGGGGGGGTTTCAGGAACAAAAAAATTGGTTTCACTGTGACAACTTGGGGGTTTTTCAGGCCACAATTTGTCGGGGATCTTCCCCTCCGGGGTTGTTTGCTGCGGGATTAGTGCTTCGTTGTCTGGGTCTGAAAGCTTGGGGGGTGGCGGTGCATGTTTCCAGGGGGGAGAATGGTTGGGATGCTTTATCTCGTTTTCAGTGGGAGGATTTCGGGAGCTGGCTCCCGGACGCCTCGGGTCGAGGGAGGGATTCCAGTGGAGCTTGGAAAATTGGTGCGATTCCGGAACCCCTTGATGATGGCGTTTTGGCCAAAGGTACCTGGGAGTCCCTTTCGGGGTCGGGGAGCTTGGGTAAGGTGGTGGAGGTCGGGGACCATGGAGACGGACAAAGGAGGCGTGGTCTGTCCTGCCCGGTTGGTATGTGGCCAAGGAAGGTTGGTCAGTTCCAAAAACGTCGGTTTTTCTTTCAGGTCTGGCTTTTGGTTTTAAGGCCCGGGGTTTAGGGTTTTAGTGACAAAATCATTTGAGGGGGGCAGGCGATGAAAGGGTTTTTGGCGGGGGCAGTGGGAAATGGATGGGAGGCGCCCGGTGGTTTTTTCATTTTGGAGCGTTTGGGGGGGAGTTGCCGGGGGTTTTTTTTTTGGATTTTGAGAGGGTATTGTTTCCTTTGGGCCCCTTTTGGCTTTCTTTGGAGCCTTGAGAATAGGTGGGTTTGGGATCCCCCGCAAGGGAAAGGGGGGTGGGTTGTTGGCAGAAAACGTGCAGCTGAAAGTGGGGGATTACTTGGGGATTGGGTCTAAGACCGATCAGTTTGGGGAAAGGGGGAAATTGTCTTTGGGGATCGTCCAGGGGTCCCTCATGTGTCCCTTCCTGCCTTTTCGAAAACATTATAGGCGGCGGGCGGGGGGGGCCCCCGGGGCCCTGTTGGTGATGAGGAGGAGTTTTGTCCCGTTTTCAATTTTCGGCAATCTTCCGCCGTTGTTTGTCGGAAGTGGGGTTGGATCCATCGCAGTTTTTCCATTCGTTCCCGGATTGGCGCGGTCGGAGGCCGCGGGTGGGGTTTGGAGCGGGGCTGTACGGCGAATCGGTAGTGGGAATCGGAGCGATTCGTATATATTGCCCCATTGGGGTGGTTACCCCGTGAAGTATATGTAAAAAAAATAAAAAAAAAAAAAAGGGGGGGGGGCTTCAAGTTAGGGTGGTTTACCGGCTAAAATTTAGAAGGGGGGTGATATTGGGTATTATCTCCCCCGTTTTGTTACTAGTTTTGTGTTCTTTTAAGGGTTCGGTGCAGAGGTGGTATGGATTTTCCCCGGGCCCTCATTCGTTTTACTGGGGTTCCCCCGGCGGCTTTCGGGCGAGTGGGCGTCATTAGGTATCCGGATTCCGTGGCGTGGTGCTTGGATCGGGTCGAGGCCCCGCTTTTGGGGACAGGTTTTCCAGAAGTCCAACGATTCGCCCAATGGGAAGCCCTCCCAATGTGTTGGCCTTTATGTTGGGGGGAACGTTTAGGCCGCGCCCCTTTGGGGCTCATTAGGGACATGAAGTTTTGATTTGCTTCGGCTGTGGTCGGCGTTCCCGGGTATGGTCCGGTGTGGTCAGAATTGTTCCCCCCATTTTTTGGCGGCGGTTTTCCTCTTGGTGGGTATTTAATCGGGCTCCCTGGGGAAATGAACAGGGCGGTCCCCTCTTTTGGGTACGAATGGGGGTTTTTGCCAAAATGCCGCCATAGGGAAATTGGGGGGCCGGGCGGGGGGAGTTTTGGCGTAGGGGACGGGGTTCATCTAAAAATGCAGTTTGGTTTTGGATCTTTGGTCGTTGGACAAATTCGGGGGGGGGGGGTTTTAGGAGATTGGGGCTGTGGGGGGGCGGCGCGCTTCATGAGGAGTCATGGGAGTTGCCCCGTGGGGCGGGGGATGGGGTCCTTGGAGCCGGTGGGGATTTGGGGGGGGGAGTCAGGTTTGCCTGGCTCCCAGTTTTTATGGGTCGGTCGGGGGGTGGGGGGCTCCCCCAGGGCATGTCTTGGGCTGGTGATTGGGTTAGCCGCCCGAGGTGGTTTTGGTGCCCTGAAAGGGGGTGTGGGTGGGGGGAAAATTTGGGATAAAACAGTTTTGAAGTCTTCGCCCGACCTGGTTTTGCTTGGACATCTGAACCCAAGGACCTCGCCCCAAATTTTTGGGAAGCCTGGGGGTTTGGGGACATGCTCATTGGGGGAATGTTTGTGTTGTTGTTTTTTTTTTAAATAAAAGGCTGCGGGGCCAATTATATCCAACCTGGGTTCAGTGCCCCCTTTTGGGGGGGTTATGAAACGTGGGTTTCTTTGGGGGGAGGCCAAAGTGGGTAGGCGCGTCAGGTCATGCATAATTTGGGCTCATCACTTTCACTCTACATGGAAATGAAAGATGAATAGACTGCAAAAAAATTGATTTTTTTGGGGAAAATGCTGAGTTTAATGCTCAATAATATGTTCTTTAAAATTTACGTAAAAATATTACAAAAAGAAAAAGAGAATTTTTAATTTTCTTGTTTTTCATTTTCTTAATTGTAAATCTGTAACTGAATTTCTTCTTTTCAGTTTTGGGGGGGTGACATTGACACAACCGATCAAATCTCCCACCCCGGGAAAACTGTGATTCCTTGCAAAAAACAGCATTATGACGCACTTTTACTGGTACCAACGAAGATGTAAAAAAACCCCAGAATCTATTTTTTTTTTATAGTGACCTGCAACCCAACTGGAGTCCCTGGAGGTTTTCGGGCCTCAAAAGACCATCGAAGAAACGGTTATTTAACTATCGGGGGAGTGCTGTCAGAAAGAAGCTGATTACCACTGGAAATATACACCCTCCATCAACACACAAGTGAATATTTTTAAAGGGAAAGTACTATCTGCTTCCTCTTCAGCAATCTTACAGTACTATTAAGAAGCCAAAAAAAACAAAGGGTATAACACCTAAAAAAAAGATACAAAAACATAACCTTTAATCAAAATTTGAATAAGATTGGGAAAAGAAAACAAAAAACCCCCTCAAATATCCTATCAAGGACCTTCCCCTCAAAAAGGGGGAAATCGCCCCAAAAAGGGGCCCCCCCCCACAGGGAACCCCTAAACAAACCCCGTCCCTATACAGCAAAAAAAAAGAAAAAAAAAAAAAAAAAAAAAAAAAAACATATCTACAAATGGAGTGCACAAAAAAAAAAGTGCATATAAATAACAATACAACAGAAAATATATTTGAGTTCAAAAAAACTATGAATTGTGATCTCTAGAAAGATAATCAAAAAACCCAAAATTTTCCCAATATTCCCAAAACGCGTTTTCCCCCCAGATACTGGTTATCAGGGAAAAATTGCAGTTGATAACAACAATACGGCCAGAAAAAATAAACAAGATGTATGCAAAATTAATCACATCCTTAATGAGGAAAACGGGCTGGTAAGATAGAGGCGGGGCCAGGATAAGTCATGTACAGATCCCCCTATCTGATTACGGGGAACAGGTCCAAGCAGTAAAAAATTTTCAGTGAATCACAACCACATTTTCAACCAAAAGGGGCGGGAACTTAAAAAAATTTGAAAAATTAATCTCATCTCAAAGAGGAAAACATAAACAATTCGTGGCGATTTGGCTGAGTTTGGGGAAAAACCGGGCTTTGTGTCGGGCTCTAACGACCCCCTTTTGAATAAAATAGTGGTACAGATATTTCTTCCATAAACCAACCACCTGATTCGAACTAGACTCAAAAAAATCTACTTTTAAATAGGTC
The DNA here is from genome assembly GCA_025379985.1 of Phyllomedusa bahiana. Classification (NCBI taxonomy): domain Eukaryota; kingdom Metazoa; phylum Chordata; class Amphibia; order Anura; family Hylidae; genus Phyllomedusa; species Phyllomedusa bahiana. The sequence goes on along the minus strand of JAODAL010027992.1, from coordinate 30,984 downwards.
CGCTTATCAACTCGATTTCCCCGGGAAAATCCTCCCGGGATGCGCCCAAACAATCGGGGGAGGGGAGGGGGAGAAAAAAAATTGCGTTGTAAAGCCGATATCCCATATTTTATCGGTGTCCTTGGTCAACTTCTCTTCTATTGTTCCCCATCTCCCAGCAGGTCCTTTGCAACAAGCAGTCTCCCCCCACATCAGTCCAACCTACACCTTCTTTTTTTTTAGAGAGGTTTTTGGGGGCAATTAAGGACTTAGGGAAAAGCCAGTCAGGTCCTTCTCACCTTACCACGAATATTATAAATCTTTTGATAGGATTGTCTCCGGGTGAAATTTCCTTCAAGTAGAGGTTTTTCTTTGGGCCCCTAGTACTAAAATAAACATTTTTGGGGGGTCAGAGATACCATTTTTTTGCTCGCAAACTTAAAGGGAAAAGAAGTTTTTTAAATTAAAAGAGAAAAACATGTCATCCTTGGTGTGGATTTACCATTTTTGGGGGATACAAACCCCCCTTACGGGGAGGACAACGAGAAAGATCGGTTCCTTTTCTTTTTGTCGACCCAAGGTACTAAAAGCCTCCAGTTTCTGATGATAATATCGATATGTTTGTTAAGAGGGTGTGTGGGGGTTTTGAGAAAATACACACAAATGAGATTTTGCCCCCGAGAAGGTTCAATCTCACCGGATAAATACTTTTCCCTTTAAAAATTGGAACGGGATAAGTCTATTACATTAATCCGCCGACAAAGGCGGAAATATTGTCATTTTTAAACCCATCTTGGGATATAAAAACATGTGCCTTACAATTTTAGTGATAAACAAGGCTATGCTTTTTTAGACTCCAATCCTTCAACAAAATTTCTGTCCCACTCAAAAGTATTCGGGTGAAGCTTTGCCCAAAATCTTGATTAAAAATGAGTAAAATTTCTTATTTCCAGCACCCCCTCGGGTATCACTTTTTATTTTCTAAGGTTCTAAGGGGGTTGCCCCCCTAAAATGCAGACCTATAATTTCGCAAAAAAATTTCGACCAAAATGCGAGTCTCTATTTTGATAAAATATTCCCCCATTCTTACCCCCCTTCCCTTTGTACTTTAGGGATACCACTGACCTGCTTTTAAAATTTGGATGGATGATATGGGGAGGACTTTTGGTTATGCAGCATTGACGTTGGGGCTCTCTACACTCCATCCCCCATGAAGGGGGTTTGGGTGCGTAAATATTCCTGGCCACAAGGAGTGCCTTCTTACGACACACAATACTTTTGTATTGAAGCTCTTGCGGTTTACCTAACACATAATTTTTTCCTTTTGAGGGGAAGGTACTACCCCAGCTCAGGGGCCAGCTATGGGGACCCCAGGGGCCCCCACATATGCTAATTTGTTCCTGGGGGTGGGAGAGCCCATAGTCTTTCCAGAATTGTATAAAAATTTTGTTAGTAACATCTTTTTTCGGGGGACTTTATATAAAACATCTCATACTTTTGGTCGGGTGATAGAGAAAACTTTCTCCTTTTATGGGCCTCAACGTCAATTCGTGGGTTTTAAAGTTTCACGTTCGAAATCAACGCCCGTGAGCTAGTATTTCGGGACCTTTGAAAAAAATTTAAAAGGGGGGACGGAGACAACCATTTTAGAAAGCCAACTGCAGGAAACACCTTCTTAAGGGGAGTTTTTTCCATCCACTTCCCTAAAACCCAAAAGGGGCCAGTACATTAAAACCCGCAGAAATTGCTCTTTTTTCGCTATACAAAAAAGGGGCCATTAAAAACAAGATTTTTAGAGCGAGGTTCCCCAAAAAAGGTTTTATCTCGGCTACTCATTTGCACGCGATACTATAGAAAATTTATTTCTTCAGGTTCATTCGCGTAAAAAAACGTGAGCCACAGTATTATTGGCCCCTTTTCTTGCGTCTTCCAGATTCGCTCTCATCAGGAGTTTTTTTCCTTTGCTCACCCAGGGCCTAATATCCAATTTGTTGATCCAGCCCCCCTTTTTTACATTTGGAGGGGGAAATATTGGGGGTCGATTGTACATAGTTTATATACCCCCCCCGTCCCCCCCTTGTGGTTGACCAAAAACAGTTGGGCAAAAATTTGGGGGTTTTAAAGCTTTTGGGTAATTGATGCTCTAAATCATTTACCCTTTTTCGAGGGGCGTACCTTTCAGATGTTAAGTTAGCAAATTTCAAAACGAATCATATATCAGTGTTTTCCTTTTATCCCCTCCATGTATTTGGAAAGACAAAACGTGAACTGAGACGCCGATTTTTGAAAAATTGGCGATATTCACATAACGGGCCCCCGGGTTTACGCCATAGATTCCTTCCATTGATAACCCCTTTGCTTTATCCTTTTCTGTAATCGAAGTTCTCACCATCTCCACGTGGGGGGGGACTTTGATCCAAGCATTTCAACGGGAAACCCGTTGGGTCTTCAATCTTTAATCATTAAGCCAAAGGGTCCAATGATTTTTTGTCCTTTGCTCCCTTCATTTAGCAATTGTTCAATTTAAAATATTCTATTTATCATCTAATTAATATGTGGGATGGTTGCCCTATGCTCCATTATTATATGTATCTTCTTCTAATTTTTTCTTTTTCATCTATTTTAAATTCTCTTTTGTATGTTTTAAAAATTATTTTTTTTTTTATTTAAATTCATTTTCAAAAACCATATTTTGGGCTTATTTAGTATGAACACCTACGTTATCTATTGAGTACCCCATTTGGGCCTTTTGTGTGGGACCTTTTACTTGGTCCATTACTAACAAATTTTTTGGTTATTGCACATAAATTCCCGCTCTATGGGGTTGTTTTTATCTATTAACTATAAAAACGCCTTTGACTGCCAACTATTTTTTTTTTTTTCTTTTATTTTTTGGGTTTGTATTAATAAGCCCATTTTGGTATATCATACATTGTTATACCTATTAGAACTCTAAGTTCTTATAGGATTTTAGTTTGGATCTTTTATATGGTTTATACAAATATACAACTGTTTACTGATACAAAAAATTTTGCTCTTAGGCTGTTTTTTACAATTATAAAAAACTGCTTCGCCTTCACGCCTTTTTTTAGTTTATTTTCGTTTTTCAAACCTCGGGTCAGTCTCGTTTGCAGTCATTATATGTGCCGGCGCTGCGAGCATGCCCGGGGGGACGCGACACATCTTGGGGCATGTAGTTTATTTAAGTTTGTTTCTCCCCCCCGTTTCGTACATGCAGAGGCTTTTCCGGTATTGTTGCGGACCTTGTTTCTAACCCTTTGAAAAATTTCTTTTTTTTTTTTTTTTTTTTTGGGCGTTTTCATACGGGCCCGTGGTATCAAGGGGGTATGGCTGATATAAATTGGGGGGGCTAATTTGCCTGGCTAATATGTGGCTTTTGATTTACTGAATTTTTTATCTTGGGCCTGTTCAGTAATCAATACGGGGTCTGTACAGACTTACCTGGACCCCCTCCTCTATCTTCCAGCCCCGTTTTTCCCCTCAAAAAGGGGCGTGAGTTATTTTATTGCTTTCACTTGTTTATTTTTTCTTAGAAATTTCCTATTGTTGTTTCAAACTGCAATTTTTTTCCCTAGAACCCATACTTGGGGGGGAAAAAGTTTGGAATATTTGGGAAAATTTATGCGTTATTGATTATCTTTCTAGCGCATCACAATTATAGTATTTTTCCAAACGTTATTTTTGGTTGTTTTATTTTCCCTGCACTTTTTTTGTTTGTGCACTCCATTTGTGTATATTTTTTTTTTTTTTTTTTTTCTTTTTTTTTTTATTTTTTGTAGTAGGGAAGGGGGAGTTTAGGTTCCCCCTTATTGGGGCGTTTCCCTTTTTGAGGGGACAGGTCCTTATAGGGTTATTTGAGGGTGTTTTTTTCGTTTTCTTTTCCCACCTTATTCATTTTGATTAAAGTTATGTTTTTTGTATCTTTTTTCTAGGTTTATCCCGTAGTTGTTTTGGGTTTTTAAATTGTATTTTGGGATACCCAGAACCCTTATTTCCTTTATCAAGGGTTCTCACACCCTTCATCGGCTTTAAAAGTACGGGGGTTTGTACATTAAGAACACGGATGAAATTGTTTCCCCGGGAATCCTTTTTCACTATCTTTTGGGAATAAAATGTGACTTTTTTAAAGGCACATCAGAACATTGCCAAATCTGTTACATTTTTGGAGTCTTTTCTCCTAACCCAAAATTGAACAGCACCCAAATATACCCTTTAAACCCCATCTAAAAGTGGATGGGAAAAAAAAAGGTGCAAATGACTATTTAGCTGTCTGACTGTTAAAATGTACCATCTTTGGGGGGGGCGTGGCCTAGCTAGTGATGGCGCCGGACGCCTAACTCTTGAGCTCCGTGGGGGATTTTTACAAATCGGGACAGCTAAACTGCCTTTTAAAAAGCATTAACCCCAGGGGTAAATGGAAGGCCCCAGGAAAGAAAGGGGAGGATTTACGGTCTTTAAATTCCGCTCTGTGGCGGAGAAATCACCGGACACGCTGTGACAGGGTGAGGCAGGAAGCGGCAGGAGCCCGCGCCATTACAGACGCGCTGCTACAGGAGGCAGAGCAGTACCTAAGCTAAACACGTAGACACGCAGCACGGGTCTTCTAGCCGGTCTCACATACGGCTTAGCAGAAGAGTGGGAGCCCGACTTGTCCTCCCGGATTCCTTACCGGAGCGTCCGCTGGATCCCTCAGCTGTCTGACAAGTACCCGCGGACGGGTCTCCCCCTGAGCGGAACCCTGCACGGACCGGAGGAAGCTGCATACCTGCGCCATCGGTAGCCTTCTGGGCAGCCAGCAACTACGGACAGCTAAGTACCTGCCTGCATATTTACACTGGGCCCTGAGCTCCCGGCCTGAAATCTGGATTGACCCCCGCAGTGAGCATAGCATAACTAAGGCCCCTTCTGAAACCCAGCAGGCAAGGGATCCCTTACCTACACGTGGCAGCGGCCATCTTGTGTCGCTCCTCCTGTGCCACAAACCTGCCACTGCTATCATATTAAGCTGAGCATCCTAGTCTGGCCGGCTAACTCGCTGGAAATTTATATATAGGAACTTGAGGGAAGCCACAGCTTTTACTCAGCTTTGCCCACAGTCCTTTTAGACCGCTGGTTGACCGTGTGGGACGATCCGGTAATCTCTGCCACAGCCTAACAGTACTCACATACTGCAAAGGGATCTAAGGAATAAGACCACCATTTCAATTGCCTATCATACAGAGGAGTCTTGTTGCGGTCCTAGTGATAAGTTATTGGCTTAATGCAGGCAATTGGCTCTCCCCTGCTACCCTCACTCTGCCTTCTCTTGGTGGACTTTATCTTTAAGATCCACCAGGAATAATCCGTGCTCCTTTCTTATCAGTATCCAAGGACTTATATCCTCGGCACCAGCTCAGCCTCTCCCTTATTAAGAAGCCCTTATAGCCTTGCATTACTAGTACTTCTCGTATCATTCTCAACCAAGAAGCCTGTCATATCACTCTCTCTGCCCCTTCTTAGAGTACTAGTCTCTCTCTTCAGCTTTGGATGGATTAGGGAGTTTCAACAGAAAAGAGCCACGTTCCTATATGCCATCCTCTATAAAGAACAAGAAAATGAGAAGTGCATCCAAAAGGAACCCGAGACTCAAGCCGGCTAAACTCACAGAATTTTTTCAACATACATCTCCATTACAAGACTTAGAGACTCCTAATCCCTTTTCACAGCTCTCTACATCTCCGACGAGATCTGAATCTCTTGAGATGGATCCACAGGAAGAAACAGTCCAAACCTCCCAAGTAGAAAAGACCATGTTGAAACTCTTCTCCTTTCAAGAAAACCTACAAAGCGATCTAAAACAAATGCTGACAGAATTTAAAGCCGACATCCAGTCTTTAGTCACAAGGGCAGACCACGTCAAAAAGAAAATGGCTGAACTAACGAAATCGCACAACCTGCTAATTGATGCGAATGCAGAACTTGAGGAAGAAGTCCAGAAGTTATCAGCGAAAATGTTGGAGCTAGAAGATAGGTCGAGGAGAAACAACATACGTATAAGGGGTATTCCAGAATCTGTGTCCAATGAATCTCTGGCACCTTTTCTGACAGATCTCATGGCTGTAGTCTTACCTAATGCTAACCAAACAGATTTAGAGATTGACCGCATCCACCGATTGCCGAAACCCAAACAACTTGCTACAACTCTTCCAAGAGATGTGATCGCTCGCATACACTTTTTCAGAATCAAAGATGATTTTCTAAGGGCTCTAAGAGGCAAAGTTGCACTCCCTGAAAGATTCCATAATATTTCAATTTTTCCGGATCTGACGGCCGGGACCATGCTCAGACAGAAAGAGTTCACACCCTATACCAAAATATTACGTGACCAGAACGTCCGCTACCGCTGGGGCTTCCCGGTGAAGTTAATAATGTCTAGGGACAACTCTACTACAATCTGTTTCACACCTTCAATGGCCAGAGACTTATTGCTGTCATGGGATATGCTGTCTTCCGCTAACTCCACTCCCCTGAAAAGATCTAAATCAAGACCGGAGGCCATTACTCCTTTATGGTCAGAGAAACTACACAGGGCTAAGACTCGGATCAATGACTTACTCTTTTGGCTCCTTACAACCAATCTGATCTCCACAGCTCTTGTTGGAAGAGTTGAATAGAGTAGGAACTTACACCTGTTCTAGCTCTCTCCGTACCTTCTTGAGTAGAATAGGCAATGACTTGCTCCACCCTTGATTCCCGTTTAGAGGAATCCCAGGTCCATTACAACCTTTGTTTTGGTTCTTCAAAATGGTTCCCTTTATGTTTTGATTTAACCTGTTATAGTGTAATGTATATCCACCATATTGCCTTGGGACAGATTTTGCTCGTAGGACTTATCTTCATCAGTACCTCCACAATTGCTACAGTTAACACTACATAATGGGTGTCAAATTCATGTCTGTTAATGCTAACGGCTTAAACTCGCCGTTTAAGAGGTCAAGGTTTTGGAGAGAGGTCGTTCAGTCTAGGGCGGATGTGATCTGCGTTCAGGAGACACATTTAAGTCAGAAAGACACTTTCAGAATTCAACATAAGAGCTACTCTCGGTCATATAACTCCACCCTAAACATGAAGAAAGCTGGGGTATCCTTTTTTATTAATTCAGTGTCCTTTTCACCTCTTAACGTGATAATTGATATTAATGGCCGTTACATAATCCTACATTGCATCCTAAACGCCGTACCTTTCACATTAGTAGGGTTATATGCCCCCAACCAACACCAACTCTCATTTCTCACGAAACTCCTTACTAAAGTTAAAAGAGAATCTAAAAGTCATGTGCTGATTTGCGGCGATTTTATTATGGTACCTGATAAGGATAGAGATAGATCTGGACACAGTATCAAATCTTCCCCTGACTTGAACAGACTAATATTAAAGGAAAACCTGCACGATTCATGGAGATATGCCCACCCGACCGAAAAAGATGTCACCTTTTACTCAGCAGCAAAAGACTCCCATTCCAGAATTGATTACTTCTTGCTAAATAGAACAGCATTACTCTTAGTCTCTAGATCCAAGATAGGAGTGAAAACATGGTCAGACCATGCTCCAATATTTTTAACATTACATCCCACTTCAACACCCACCTTCCACTCTCCCTGGAGACTGAATAATTTCTTACTCAAATCAGAGAAAATTGTCAAGGAAGTTACAACAGCTCTCTCTGACTTTTTCAAACTTAACTTGCCTACAGCTCCCTCAGAGGAAGTGCTTTGTTGTGCCCATAAGGCTTTCATCAGAGGGATCCTCATTAAGTTAGCGGCCATGGAAAAAAGAGCCAGGGAAACTTCACTTCACAATATCCTAGAAGAAATTAAAATTTTAGAACTTAAGTTTAAAACTTACTCTTCGCAGCCCATAAAGGATAAGTTGGAGTCCCTCCGTGCCAAACTTAATACTCTACACCTGCAGCAATATGAATTTCGATTAAACAGACTCTGATGGAACTTCTTTATTCTAGGTGACAGACGCGGGAAAATTTTAGCTCGCAGAGTTAAGGCGTTAATGGCCAAAACCCGCATTCCCTATATTTCTTCCCCCTCCCATGACAAAATTATAGACCCACAGCAAATCGCTAACGCTTTCGCCACTTATTATAGATCTCTATATAACATAAAAACAGATACAACAGTACCTAAAGTTTCAGAAGAGGAGATAGACAGATTTCTCAAAGAAGTCTCACTCCCTTCATTATCGACAGAACAGCTGGCAGAACTAAATGAACCCATTTCTCTTCAAGAAGTAATGACAACCATCTCACAACTAAAATGTAACAAATCTCCCGGCCCAGATGGCCTCACGAATGAATACTATGAACTACTATCACATATTCTATCTCCCCATTTGACTCGTCTATTCTCTGCTATTGCAGAAAAGGACTCCCCACCAGCTGAAATGCTATGTGCAACCATTTCAACTATACATAAAGAGGGTAAATCAGAAGACCAAGTTACTAATTACAGACCTATCTCTTTATTGAACTCGGACATAAAAATCTTCTCAAAGATATTAGCAAATAGGTTAAATGGGATCCTTCCGGATCTAGTAAATAAAGACCAGGTAGGATTTGTCAAGGGCAGACAAACTAGGGATGGAATGAGAAGAGTTCTCAATGTAATGCAAATCGCTCACATACAAAAAATACCTTTTTCTCTTCTCTAATTAGATGGAGAAAAAGCATTCGACAGGATCAATTGGTCCTACATGGAAAAGGTATTGCTTAAATTCGGCTTCCATGGGATGATTTTCTCGGCCATCACTTGCCTATATACGTCCCCCTTAGCTAAAGTATTTGCTTCAGACTTCCTTTCAGAAAAATTTGATATCACAAACGGTACGAGACAAGGTTGTCCCTTGTCTCCCCTAATCTATGATCTCTGTGCAGAGCCTCTAGCGGAACATATCCGCAAATCTTCAAAAATCACAGGTATAGAAGTAAACAAAGAAGTTCATAAAGTCAGCCTTTATGCCAATGATATTTTAATTATTTGTCAAAAACCTGAAACTTCTATTCCCGCATTACTTGAGTTACTGGACCGGTTTGCGCAGATATCATACTACAAGTTAAACATCTCCAAATCGATACTCCTACCAGTAAATTGCTCAAACCCATATGTAATAAATAAAATGAAAATGTGTAATCAGAAAGGTGTTAACCAACCCAGTCAGGAACTGAATAAGGCCTCGTTCACACGGCTTATTTGGGCGCGGATTGGAGCCGTACTCCGCGCCGGATTTGCGCTTCAGTACGGCGCCAATCCGTCCCTGTCATTACGGTAATCCACAGTTCTCATAGAGAACAGTGGATTCCGTCGCTCCTCTCCGCTCGGCGAATCCGCCGCGGGGGGAGAAAGTGACATGCACATTATTTACGGCGCGGACGCGCCGTAAACAATGCATTGTCTATGGGGCCGGGAGCGGTGCCCCCGACGCGCTCCGGCCCCGCCCCTTATTCACGGCGGATTTGTGAGCTCAATACGGCTCACAAATCCGTTGGAAATAAGCCGTGTGAACACGGCCTAATAGTGATGTATTGCATCACAATGTGGCATGACATGTTAATGGGTGGTAGAAATTTTTTCTCCCTACCCTGAGTGCAGTTTAGCCTAGTAAAGGCTAAGGCCCTGTTCACACGGCTTATTCAAGCCGGAATTGCAAGCCGGATTGTGCTCGCAATTCCGGCTTGAATAAGGGGCGGATGCGGGGGCGGGGTGGGGGCGCGGCACGCCAGCCGCATAGACTTTCACTATCCACGGTGCGTATTGCGCCTGGATAATGTGCATGTCACTTTCTCCCCACCCGGCGTATTCGCCGAGCGGGGAGGAGCGACGGAATCCACTGTTCTCTATGAGAACTGTGGATTACCGTAATGACAGAGACGGATTGGAGCCGTACTGCAGCGCAAATCCGGCGCGGAGTACGCCGCCAATCCGCGCCCAAATAAGCCATGTGAACACGGCCTAAGAGGTAGCCTTGGCTGTTTAGGGGAATTACGGCCAGGTGTTATTTTCTTCTCTCCCTGTCTGTGTCCCCCCACCTCCAAGTAGACCCACTTGGCAGTGGCACCACTTCTGACTGGCTCTGTAATCGAGTCCTTGCCTTTGGGTCCTGTTAGCTTGCATAAGGTTAGGAAATGTTTATGGAGCCTACTCCAGACTTAGTGGGTGCCAGCTGTTAGCTACATTCGGCACCTGCTTTCAACAGTCTGGATCAGAGATAGCTTAGGTTTGTTTAACTACCTAAATGCCATGGTCAATGCAATTATGGCACCTAGGCCTGATCACCCACCACTTGACACAATTGCAGCAGCTGGGAGACCTAATAAAGGCCCCCTGGCCTGCCATCCTACTGGTCCCTAAGGAGGGTGTAATAGGAGAACTGTAATAGTATGCTATTTTGCAATACATTTGTATTGCAGAACAGTGAATAAGCAATTGCATACCCTAGTGAACAAGTATCCTGATGGGTGGGGAACTAAAAATGCAAGTAAAAAATGTGCAAAGATTTAACTATACACATAAAAAAAATATAAAAACATGCTTTTCTTATCTTAAAAATTAAAAAAGTTGGAGAATGCCAATAAAAATACCCAATGCCATTTTTTTATGTATACCAAAATGTTACCAATTAAAACTTAATTTAAGCTCACAAAAAACAAGCCTTCATACAGATCCCTAGACAGAACAATAAAAAAAAGTTGGTCTCAGAAAATGGCGGTGCAAAGCTTATTTAAAAAAACATTACTTTTTTAGAAGAAGTAAAACACACTAGAATCATACAGACTTGTGAAATAAAGTTAACATGTCATTTCTACAGCACGGTGAACTACATAAAAATTAAGAATTTCTTTTTGGTTTCACAGTTCAGGAAGTGAAGAGGCTGTGAAGAGTTAAAACAGATAGATGGGACAACCCCCATTGAAGGGTGTTCCAGAATTTGCAAAAGCTTGTTTGTCTGATGTGGGATGATAAAAAAAAAATAGAAGTAAAGAATCAAACTTACCTCCTGGACATTCCCATTCTTTTCCAGTGGCCGCTCTGTAACACAGAATATTCATCGTTTACGTGCAATTGCAGCCAATCAGAGGCCACAACGTCCCAGGCAGTGGCATGTGATTGGCTGCACCCGTTACGTGGCCGATGAACATAGAGTATGGTGAAAAGCTGTTTCATGCAAACCCCACTCAAAACACAAGGGAAGCTCCCTCAATCTGAATAAAACAATTTTCAGTCTCCAGAGGCAACAAGTCTTTTTTACTATAAGAATTGTGAATCTGTGGAATAGCCACCTCATGAGCTGGTCACTGTAGAAATAATTAAGGGATTTCAAGAAAGGCTTAGATAACTACTTACAACCAAATAATATTAATATTTATGTAGCCGTATAAAATTCTTATAAAATGTAGATGCAGTCTGATCGTGATTTGGGTTGAGGAGTGAAATATTTTCTTTGAGTGCACATTGGTTCATGAGTTTCATATTCTGGATTAATAGGAAAAACAAAGTATTACAATTACTTATATCCCTCCCTTCATCCACATCTTCTTTCCACTCTTGGTTAAATTTGATGGATATAGGTCATTTTTCCACCATACAATGCAAATTACCAACCTCATTATATCTTTATAAATTTTGCTTGTCAGCAGCAGATGTATAGAATATGGATGTAGCCCACATTTTTTTGTACAATTATCGTAGATGAAGGAGACTAAAGGCTGTAGGCTGTTCCCTACACTTTACCATTCCCTAAACATTAATTAAAACCTCAGACTTTTACTTACCATCATTACTCCAAGGCTCTTCCTCAGATCAAGACACTGCATTACACAGGGTCCTAGATTATATTCATGCTCCCAACAATAGCTAGTCCATAGCTAGTCCCCCGACTACAGCATGCTGAACTAACTGTCTTTTTTAGCCTGGAAACCAAACATTCAGAAGTAGACAACCTCTAAATTCCAAATTGAAGACATCAGAACCCACCTCTATAATGTGCACCCCATATGACTAGAAATGCCCAAGATCTCCTTCCAGCAATATTTACAACTCTGCCGCTGCAATGAACCGCACTGCAAAGAATAAGAACTTACACATTTTTACCACAAACTACCAGGGTTTTGTGGTTTTAATGAGCTTCACCTGTGCTAGCTGCAGAATCTCAGAAATTTGCAGTAAAAAAGGATGTATTTTTTTGCTTTGTGGCAAAAATTAGGGACAATAGTACTGTCTGCAGGCACAATGTTAGGTGACAATGTAGCTTATCCACAATCACATCAGCACATGGACAGACACCAGACAAGTAAGAGGAGCTCAGGTGTGAGGAGGGTACATACTATTAAGGCCTCGTTCACACGGCTTATTTGTACACGGATTGGCGCCGTACTCCACGCCGGATTTGCGCTGCAGTACGGCGCCAATCCGTCGCAGTAATTACGGTAATCCACTGCTCTCATAGAGAACAGTGGATTCCGTCGCTCCTCCCCGCTCGGCGAATACGCCGAGGGGGGAGAAAGTGACATGCACATTATTTACGGCGCGTACGCGCCGTGGATAATGCAAGTCTATGGGGCCGGGGAGCGGCGCCCCCGCTGCACTCCGGCCCCGCCCCCATCCCGCACCTTATTCATGCCGGATTTGCGAGCGCAATCCGGCTCACAAATCCGTTTTGAATAAGCCGTGTGAACACGGCCTAACTGTTAACTATTGCATTCATTCAATAGATAATGGCTGATTTAAAAAGTGGCACAATGGCAGATCATGGGTACTTGGTAAGCCATGGGTCCCGAATTGTAGTGATTAGTGGGGGTCTGAATCCGAGGACCCTCAGTGATCATGTATTTATCATCTATCCCAGAAGGTAGAGCCGATTTCAAATCTTTAAAGTAATTGCAGAAATAGAGGAAGTGTTAAACAACCATTTCTTAACAACCATGTCCTCATTTACATATCCTGGGTGTATTTCTATAATGACAGGATTTAAAGAAGACTCTGAAGCCACTAAACAAGACCACAGCTTCAGCAGCGCATCTGACCTGTCCACACAATGTCCTGCATAACTCTGCTCATCACTTTCATCTCTATATGGAAATGTAAGATGAATAAATCTGCAGAAAATTTATTATTGGGGGAATTCTGAGATTAATGTTCAGTATAATACGTTCATTTATAATCACTGTAGAGAATATTACAACAAACAAAATGGATGAATGTGTAATTTTCTTATGTTTCCATCATTTATTGTAAATCTATAACAGTGAATATTCTGTCTTTCAGTGTGTGCTGGCCAGGTGACATTGACACAACCAGCATCGGAGTCTGCAACTCCTGGAAAAACCGTGATACTGCCTTGTACACTCAATGGATACAGCATTAGTGATCGTGTGGTGCGCTGGTACCAACAGAAAGATGCAAATAAACCCCGATATCTACTTTATTTTGGTAGTGACTCAGATAAGCACCAGGGAGCTGGAGTACCTGAGAGGTTTTCTGGATCAAAAGACATATCGAAGAACACTGGTTATTTAACTATCAGGGGAGTGCTGTCAGAAGATGAAGCTGATTACTACTGTGCAATATATCATTCTCCATCAGACACATCACAGTGATATATTGTTATAAGGAACTGATACATATACTGCTTTCTCCTCCACAATCGTAGACTATGGGGGACATGTATGAAGATCGGCGCGTCGAGGTGGCCGTTTTCACGTTTTTTTCCATGAGAACTGTGTCTGATGTATGGCCGTGCCCGAAGTACGCTCATAAATGTGATGTAAAGTTCCCCGCGTCTCGCTTGTGTGTGAGGCGCATTGCGGAACTTAGGCGCATAAGTAATGCGCCTAACATGTATTAAGTTTCTAGACAGGCTGGAAATCAGAGATAAATCATTAAGCATGTCAGTGAATAGAAATCCTGCTTGGAGGACCACAGGTCCCAGCAATACCTGTGCTGTGCTGGCTCTTGCTGTATATACTAAATAGAATAAAAGGTGAACGCAGCAAAAATACATCTCCAATTGTTGGTATTAAAAATGAAAAAAATAGACATCTGTACAACCTCATCAGTGGCTAATGTAAAATTAGTTTAAGTTTATCAGAATTTTTAAGACATTTTATAGCTGATATTTCTTTCTTTTGAGATATTATATATATTTCCAATAATTTTAAATGAACAACTTTTTTAATCCATTTAAATCTTTTTTATACAACTTGGATATTTATCTTTATTAATTAATTATTTTTATTGACAAATCATTTTTATTATTGTACTGTTGTAACTGTGCATTTTGCCCCATTAAAATAATTTCTAGCTTCACTTCGCCTCCTCCGGCTCAGGTAGACCACATTGAACTAGGTCTGCCTGTCGGAGCTGTAATGCACCTCACTTTGCCGATCGGCATTCATAAATGTGTCGGAGTTTTCGAATCTGGTGCGTCCCGCCCCACAACGCCCACAGCACGCGCATTATAAAGTGGCGAAGCTTGCGCCTAACATCGCATTAGGTCGTCCGACAGTGGAGCCGGCACAGTGAGGCGCATTATACGCCTGGAAACAGGCGAAAAGCCCGTTCATACATGTCCCCCTATGTCTCCACTACACACATTTTCAGTCGCTTTTTCAGCATTTTTCAATTTCTAAAACCACTGAAAAAACTACTGGAAACAGTTCCACAGACTACTTTCTGTAGTCTCCATAGAACATTTTTTTTCAGCTCGTTTTTGCTGGTCTTTTTTTGTAACATGTTGCAAAAAACGACAGAACAGAGCAGAAAGTTTACTATTGAAGTCTATGTAAACCACTGGACATTTTTTGGCCAATTTTTTACCGCAACTTTGTGCTGAAACCCACAGCAATTATAAATCGTTCCAAAAAACACAAAACACGCCAAAAAATGGCTGTTTTTTTTAGCTGTTTTTGACATGCACTGGACAAAAAAAACTCAGTTTTATGAACAGTTTTAGGATTTGGTTTTCAGTGAATTATTTGTCCAATGCCGTGTAGACCTGGCCTTACAGTATTACACAGGAAGCACAGGATAGAAATTGTTCCACATTTATTAACATCTTTACATGTTTCTCTTTGAAGCAAAATGCACATTTTTATGTTGCCAAATTTGTTCAATTTCTGAAGTTTTTTATTCTTACTCCCAAAATTTAAAAATAAGACGGAAAGTAATAGATTAAGCTACATTTATTAAGCAGAGTTAAAAGAGCCGTGCAAAATGACGACATACAAAGATTTGCTATCAAGTGCATCATTTTTATGAAAAGATATACACTTTTTAATAAAATTGTTACAAATCTCACCAACTATTCATTACTTTGACTGACATTCTATACACCATTCATTTTTAGATGTGGCTATAAACTTAAATGGTTGCAAAAGGCTTGATATCTCACCTAAACGGTACATAATACTGTAGTTCCACAAAACTTCTCACATGTGACAAGTTTTCATCAGAGGGGCCAAGGTGCTAAGACCCTTATCCATCATTGAAACTACGGAACCAAACTTAAAGGGAGGTTTTTTGATGAATTTTTTGGATACAATCTTTTTGCATAAATGTACAGAATTAATTGCTGTGCTTTTCTGCACATAAAAATGCATCCGAAAAACGCATCAAAAATGCATGTGCGTATTTGATACACTTTTGATGCATTTTGTGGAATGCATTTTTTATGCAGAAAGGCACAGCAATTAATGCTGTCCATTTCTGCATAAAAAAATGCTCCAGAAACACAGCTGCGTGTTAAGCACCCAAAAATGTGCCGTCTCATAGACTACATATCAGCAGAACTGGAGACATGTATGATCGGGTTTTTCACCGTTTTCTGGCATAAAATGTGCCTAAGTGAGTAGGCTACGATGTCTAATGCACCAAACAAATGTATTAGGCACATAAGATTCAACACCTTTTTTAATGTGCCTAACATGAGGGAGTTTTCTGGGGGAGTTATGGAGGCGTGTCATACCACACTCGTAATATTAGACACATACATGAAGGTGGTTCGGCAAAACTAGACACATTACTGCTCGAACAGGCAGACCTATTTTAATGTGGTCTGCCTGAGCCTAAAGAGTCGAAGTGGAGCTAGATTTGACATTAGGGAAATATTTCTCAATTTACACAAGTACAATAATAAAAAGTAATTTATGATAATTATCAAACGACATAAAATTAAATTATTTACATTTAATAAAAATTTTTATCATATAAAATTAATATAAAAATATTAAATATCACAAAAATATAAAAATATCTCCTATAAATTGTATTTAAAATTAATAGAATCTAAAACTAATTTTACATTAAATAACCCACTGATTATGTTGTTCAGATTTTTACATTTTTAATTTTTGCTACATTAAATTTTCAATTTAATTTTGCTACTCTCACCCTTTATTCTACATACAGCAAGACCTGTGGTCCACCAAGCAAGATCAGTACCATAGTTTCTATTCACAGACATGCAGGGCCGTATTGACAGCTCATGTTGCCCTAGGCACTGAGCTTGAAAACGCCCCCAAAGTACTACCACACAGTTCGCACAGTGGTTTTTTATGCTTTTTGTTTGGGGAGGATTAAGCATGTAATTTTCTGCCAAAAAGTCCTCAAATACTACAGTAAAATGAATCCTATTTATTACTATGTGATATCAGCTTCTGACAACACTGATTTTACTGCAGTATTTTTGCTGAATACTGTAAGCGCTAACAAAGGACTGCCTCTTTGTGATCTGCTCAAAAAATTGACATGTCAATTCTTGATCCGTTTGAAGCAGCAGACACTCTATTTAAAACTATAGTGTGCGTCCAAACACGCACCATCAGATAAAAAACGCCGTGTGAACATACCCTAATAATAAAATTTTTATTTGTTTGTATTGCTGCATAAAAGCACAATCTATGAAAATAGAGCCTTACTTACCCCACATGGTAAATGCTGTAGAAAACAAAAAGTACCAATAAAAACTATACTTTGGCCTACCAAAAAAAACAAATCCCTTATATAATGTAGGTCCCTAACCAGAAACATAAGGAAAAGTTATTGGTTACATAAAATGATGATGCATAACAATTTTTTACAAAAAAAACTCAGAACATGCATAATCTTCCATCCAGTTTTCGGCAGAAGGTGTGCTATTTAATGGTTGAGGATAGGCGAATCCGCAAACTGCGGACAGAATCATTCCCCAAAACCAATGCAAAGACAATAAAATACCGGCCGGATTCTTAAACAGAATCCAACCAGCAAGTTGCACTTGCCGGGTGGCTGTGACCTTAGAGTATGTGAAATGATTTATAAACCTGGCAATTTTAGCATTTGGAATTTTTTTTCTTCCACTGTGTTCAGTGTACGGGATAAATGATGTTTTATTTTAATCGAACTTTTGCAGACGCGGTGATACCAATTATGTGTAACTTTATTTCTATTTGTAAACTGACAAAGGGGGGATTTGAACTTTTATTATGGGTTTTTTTTTTGTACTTTTAAACTTTTTTTTACTAATATTTTGAGTCCCCCTAAGTTTCTTGACCACTAGGAGGTGCAATGGTTAGTACATTCTATTGCATTGTATTAGCAATGCAATAGGGTGTACAAAAATTGCAGTTCTACCACTTCCTGCCTGATTCAGGAAGTGGTGAAGTGATTCCAGCAGCCAAGTAACCTGATCGGCACCATTTCTCATTTGCTAAAAGAAGTTAATGTAATTTAGAATGTGCATTAGCCCCATCTAATGACACTAATCCAAGTCCTGGCTAGCTTTATGTTTTGCATGCCAAAGGAAAACATTGAAATAATTGACAGGTATGGTATGTTCACATGGCGTATTGCAGTGTGTACTGTAAATGCCACAACATGCCGAGTGTTTTAGAAGTACCCACTGGCCAGCGCGTATTTCTAAAACGCTCTATGCCGGCTCCCACCGACTCTCACTCTCCCCAGCGCGTAAGCGCAGGAAAGAAGTGACATGTCAGTTCTTTCTCCTGGCGTGTATTGGGAAAAACAGCAGGTAATCATTGCACTCAGTGAGAGCAATTACTTACCGTAATTGTGGGCCGTACTTTGGGTGTATTGCTGCACAATTATGCCCCGGAGTACAGACCGCAAATACACTGTGTGAACACACCCTTACATAGTTTTTTTTTTTTTTTTTAAACACTGATTTGAAATCGGTGTCTGTAAGTGTAAGCGCCACACTGTCCCATTGTTTTCAATAGGAATATGTGCTACAGGTCACGATATGAACTGTTTCATGTATTTCCTCTGAAAACAATGGGACAGTGCAGGTGCCTTTTTGATGCACATTTTGCAAATGTGCATTTTACACACCAAAGTGCACATAAAAAATACAGCCATACAGTCATCTATTCATATACATTCACACTACACTGCCCTGTACACTTCAGGGGGGTCACGATTACACTGAAGAGCAGTGAGTGATACATCAGGAGGCAGAGTAGGAGGGGGAATTACAGCACTGATGGTGAGGAGCTTCTTATTTATCTGTCAGTGCGCCCCCTCCCCCTGCTCACTGACATGACAGATAGCTCAGCTGCGGGGTGCTCCAGCAGACTAGGGCTGTGGAGCAGTCTTCAGCAAGTTATAACACAAGGCAGCCTGGTATTTACCTTCACATTATCCCCCTCGTCCTACAGAAAATGCTTCATTTTTAACAGACAGTTAGATTGAAGCAGCAGAGCAGAGAAATGAATAAAAATAAATACACGTGCATTTACTATTTCCAGCCGCTGGTGGTGCCCCTTGCAGGCTGCCTAGTTATAAATACGGCCCTGCTGTTATGCTATTCTATTGACTTTAATTTACAGCCTATCTATAGCCCTTATATAAGTTTGGCGCATTGCTTATGCGCCAAAGTTCCATAATGCGCCAAACACACAGGCAAGGTGCAATGAACCTTAGACATCATTTATGAACGCACACAACTCACTTTCATACATTCGGGTGCATTTGACACTGAAAAATAGATGCGAAAATGCACTTTGATCTCCCTAGTTCCATACATGTCTCCCTCTGTGTCATAAAATAAAGGGGTTGTCTCACTACATTGATTCATCTTACCTCAGTCCTATTTTCTTGGTTTCATTTTGAATTCAGGGGCGTGTTTACTGACTTCTTCTAGGCTGCAGTAGAAGCCAGGTCTGTAGCTATAGCAACCATTGCTGGCAGCCTATCATGAGAGATTGAACAGGTCTGTAGCTATAGTGACCCGAGTAGCTGATATAGCCCATACAAGAGGGGATATCTAGGAATAGGTAGGACACTGTTAATAGACATATATTGCAAAGTGACTTGTTTTTGCAGGATCTTTAACATGAAAAGCAATCCTTATAGTGAGACAGCCTCCATAATTAAGTCACTGGCTTTGTATCCTGAGAGGCTGCATAATATTGGGAATGTGTATGGAGCATTACCACAAGCTGAGGCTGCTCCAGACTTAGCAGGTACCAGCTGTTAGTTACAGCCGGCACCTACTTTCAGTGCCCCGGACCAGAGAAAACTTAGATCCCCTTTGTTTAACTGCTTAAATGCCATGGTTAATGCAATTATGGCACTTAGGCAGATAAGGAAAAGAGTGCACCCTCCACCATGTGATAACCACAGCAGCTGGGAAACCTAATAAAGGCCCCTAGGCCTTCCATCTTACTGTTCCCATAACACCTTGCCTGAAGCAGGGCATAGTAGGAGGGCTTTAATTGTACACTATGCTACAACACATAAGTATTGCAGAATAGTGGATAAGCAATCACGTCGCTTAGTGGTCGAGTCCCCCCGGGGGGGGGGGGGGGGGTCTAAAAATAAAAGTGAAAAAAAAGTACAAAGTTTTAAAGATATACAACAACAAAAATCTAAAAATAAAAAAGGTTCACAGCACACACTTTTCTTATTTTACATATGAAACAAATTGGAACCTACCATAAAAAATACTCGATTACAAAATTGTGTTTTTATGGTCTCTTTGCCTACCTAAAAGTCACATGTATCCCAAAAATTTTAACAATAAAAACTACATTAAAGACTGCAAAAAACAATCCTTCATAAAGGTCACTAGACAGAACAATAAAAAAAAAGTTGGTCTCAAGAAAATGGCAGTATAAAGCATATTTGAAGGAAACAAGTTTCTATTTTTATTAGAAAAAGCAAAAAACACCAAAATCATACTGACTTGCAGAATAAAGTTAAAATATTAATTGTACTGCACGGTGAACTGCATAAAAATTAAATCCCAAAAAGTTGTATTGTTTTCCTGTTTCACACCACAAAGTTTATTTTTGGGTTCAGTTCAGAAAGTGTGAGCCAGAAGAGACTGTGAAGAGTGAACACAGATAGATGGGACAACCTCTTTAACTCAGCAGTCCCAGCGCTTCTCGTCCTCTGACATCACTTTCACTCCAATGCCACTTCCTGACTGACATCAAAAAAACTTTTTGTAGCGTTTACAGTTATGATTAGGGACAGAGAGAAATAATTTGGGTTTAGGACATACCAAACCAAAATGTATTACATGTTCGGTGAAACAAGTATCAAACCAAATAGGGAAAGATTTGAGCGCCAATATTAAAACTCCTCTTCGAGGTGTCTTCGAGGGTCTCCAATATTGACATAGACAACAACTTTACAGGCAACAAATGTGTTATGTACATCAGCCACTGATATCAGGACTGCAGAAAAATATTACTGTCACGATCAGGAGCTGGTTAGAGCCTTAGGTTGTGACTAAGGGGCACCCACCTGAAGGAAGCGTAGTCGGCAAGCCAGAGGTCGGTAACGTGCGGGCGGTGTCAGTCTTTGAGGAGCAGGCAGGAATCGTAGTCGGCAAGCCAGAGGTCGGTAACGTGTGGGCGGTGTCAGTCCTTGAGGAGCAGGCAGGAATCGTCGTCAGTAAGGAAAGCAAAGGTCGAAGCACAATAGCATAAATAGTGGACAGCAAAACTGAACTGGCACAAGATTATAGCAGAGCACAATAACCTCACATGGAGGAAGTTCAAGGCTGGGCTTAAATAGGAAGTCCAGGGGTGGAGCAACATGATGTCACAGGGCAAGGCTGAGAAAACAAGGACTAACAAGATTCAGTACTGGAGCTGTCCAAAGGACCAGATAGCTCAGTGAGCAGGGCTACGGTCTGGGATGCAAGGGGCCAGGAGATCAAATCCTGACATTAGTCCCCTCCTTTCAGGATGGCCTCTGGACATCTCAGAGGATGGTTTTCCTGGATATTTCCGATGAAATGCACTTGTAAGCCTAGGAGCATGAACATTATTTTCCGGTTCCCATGAATTTTCTTCTGGTCCATAGCCCTTCCATTGCACAAGATATTGCAATTGTCCTCTGAAAATTCTAGAGTCCAAAATTTTTTCGACCATGCCCTTGGATTTTAATTGGTGCAGGAGGTGGCTGATTTCTTCCTGGAAAAAGATTTTCGTTGAATGGCTTGAGCAATGACACATGGAACACTGGATGGATTTTCAGTTTGTTAGTAAGTTTTAGGCGGAAAGCCACTTGGTTAATTTGTGCCAAAATCTGGAAAGGTCCTATGAATTTCTGACCAAATTTTGGAGATGGAACATGAGTTTTTAGATTTTTAGTAGAAAGCCAAACCTTATCACCAACTTTAAAGTTGGGGGAAACTTTGCGATCTTTATCTGATGATTTTTTATATTCTTCTTGAGCTTCCTGTATGATCTCTTTTAGTTTTTCCTAAGTTTCTTTCAATTTAGTTAATCTGTGGGTAACAGCAGGAAGAGGCTTACTTATTGGTAGATTAGGAATAAAGACTGGATGTTACCCAAAATTAGCATAAAACGGGCTTTGTGATGTAGAGTTATGTTTGGAGATGTTGTAGGCAAATTCTGCAGTTGGTAAATAGTCCACCCAGTCATCCTGAAGGTAGGAAATAAAACAACGGAGGTATTGTTCCAGAGTCTGGTTAGTCCTTTCAGTCTGGCCATTGGATTGGGGATGAAAAGCGTTAAAGAGATTTACAGTGACTCCTAAAGCTGTACAGAAGTTTTTCCAAAAACGTGATGTGAATTGTACACCTCTATCTGAAACTACATTGTCAGGAATTCCATGCAGCCTAAATATTTCCTTGACCATCAATTCTGCAGTTTTTTCAGCAGTAGGGATTCCTATAGTAGGTTTGAAATGGGCCATTTTAGTAAGACGGTCCACAACAACAAGTATGGTAGTTCTTTCCTTAGATGGGGGCAGATCCACAATGAAATCCATAGAAATTGATCCCCAGGGTCTGGATGGAACTGGAAGCGGTTGAAGAAAACCTAGAGGAGAGGATCGTGGTACCTTGTTTCGTGCCCCTGTTAAGCAAAAAGGGAGACTTACTTTTAAATCTTTCTTCAATTAGGCCACCAAAAAGAAAGAAGCAGTAGTTCAAAAAGTTTTCGAGACTCCAAGATGACCTGCAAGTTTAGAATCATGGACTAATTTGAGGACTTCAAGTCGAGCGGATTCAGGTACATATAACCTGTGTTCCTGCCTCCAAAGCCCTTCTTTAAAAAAAAAGATCCACATCTTTAGAAGGATGATTAAGGAAAGGGTCGTTTGGTATCCATCTCTGAGCCTTGTTGAAAGTTCTTTGGAATCAAGTATTCCTACAAAATTTTTAGACGACAAAATAGTGGACTCAGTTTTAGACATCTCATGTGGTTCAGCCAGAATCCTGGACAAAGCATCAGCCTTGCCATTTCTTGAACCTGGTCGATAAGAAATAATGAAATTAAATCTGGAGAAAAATAAGGCCCACCGTGCCTGTCTTGCCGATAATCTCTTAGCTGTGCGGATGAACTCTAAATTTTTGTGGTCCATAAGTACAGTTACGGGATGATTGGCTCCTTCCAAAAGATGTAGCGAAAGGAAAAATGTCCAGCTGTGCTTGCATAAAGTATAATCCACAATTTATTCGGAGGGAAGTAAAATAAACAGGAAAAACAGGTACATCTTCCTTCACTCTCCATGATATTAGGTGGATATGACTTGAAAAGCCGGGAGCACGTTGAAAAGCCAAAAGCAAATAGAAATTGAACAACCAGCTCACTGATAGCAAAACGAGGCCAGCACGACCACACGGCTCATGTGGGATCCAGTGGCGAAAGGAAAATGTCCAGCTGTGCTTGCATAAAGTATAATCCACAATTTATTCAGAGGGAAGTAAAATAAACAGGAAAAACAGGTACATCTTCCTTCACTCTCCATGATATTAGGTGGATATGACTTGAAAAGCCGGGAGCATGGTGAAAAGTCAATAGCAAATAGATATTGAACAACCAGCTCACCGATAGCAAAACGAGGCCAGCACGGACCACACGGCTCATGTGGAGATCCAGTAGCGAAAGGAAAAATGTCCAGCTGTGCTTGCATAAAGTATAATCCACAATTTATTCAGAGGGAAGTAAAATAAACAGGAAAAACAGGTACATCTTCCTTCACTCTCCATGATATTAGGTGGATATGACTTGAAAAGCCGGGAGCACGGTGAAAAGCCAATAGCAAATAGAAATTGAACAACCAGCTCACCGATAGCAAAACGAGGCCAGCACGGACCACACGGCTCATGTGGAGATCCAGTAGCGAAAGGAAAAATGTCCCAGCTGTGCTTGCATAAAAGTATAATCCACAATTTATTCGGAGGGAAGTAAAATAAACAGGAAAAACAGTACATCTTCCTTCAATCTCCAGGATATTAGGTGGATATGACTTGAAAAGCCGGGAGCACGGTGAAAAGCCAATAGCAAATAGAAATTGAACAACCAGCTCACCGATAGCAAAATGAGGCCAGCACAGACCACATGGCTCATGTGGAGATCCAGTAGCGAAAGGGAAAATGTCCAGCTGTGCTTGCATAAAGTATAATCCTCAATTTATTCGAGGGAAGTAAAATAAACAGGAAAAACAGGTACATCTTCCTTCACTCTCCATGATATTAGGTGGATATGACTTGAAAAGCCGGGAGCACGGTGAAAAGCCAATAGCAAATAGAAATTGAACAACCAGCTCACCGATAGCAAAACGAGGCCAGCACGGACCACACGGCTCATGTGGAGATCCAGTAGCGAAAGGAAAAATGTCCAGCTGTGCTTGCATAAAGTATAATCCACAATTTATTCGGAGGGAAGTAAAATAAACAGGAAAAACAGGTACATTCTTCCTTCACTCTCCATGATATTAAGTGGATATGACTTGAAAAGCCGGGAGCACGGTGAAAAAGCCAATAGCAAATAGAAATTGAACAACCAGCTCACCGATAGCAAAACGAGGCCAGCACGGACCACACGGCTCATGTGGAGATCCAGTAGCGAAAGGAAAATGTCCAGCTGTGCTTGCATTAAGTATAATCCACAATTTATTCGGAGGGAAGTAAAATAATCAGGAAAAACAGGTACATCTTCCTTCAATCTCCATGATATTAGTGGGATATGACTTGAAAAGCCGGGAGCACGGTGAAAAGCCAATTAGCAAATAGAAATTGAACAACCAGCTCACCGATAGCAAAACGAGGCCAGCACTGACCACATGGCTCATGTGGAGATCCAGTAGCCAAAGGAAAAATGTCCAGCTGTGCTTGCATAAAGTATAATCCACAATTTATTCGGAGGGAAGTAAAATAAACAGGAAAAACAGTACATCTTCCTTCACTCTCCATGATATTAGGTGGATATGACTTGAAAAGCCGGAGCACGGTGAAAAGCCAATAGCAAATAGAAATTGAACAACCAGCTCACCGATAGCAAAACGAGGCCAGCACGGACAACACGGCTCATGTGGAGATCCAGTAGCGAAAGGAAAAATGTCCAGCTGTGCTTGCATAAAGTATAATCCACAATTTAATTCGGAGGGAAGTAAAATAACAGGAAAAACAGGTACATCTCCTTCACTCTCCATGATATAAGGTGGATATGACCTGATAAGCCGGGAGCACAGGTGAAAATCCTATAGCAAATAGAAATTGAACAACCAGCTCACCGATAGCAAAACGAGGCCAGCACGGACCACACGGCTCATGTGGAGATCCAGTAGTGAAAGGAAAAATGTCCAGCTGTGCTTGCATAAAGTATAATCCACAATTTATTCGAGGGAAGTAAAAATAAACAGGAAAAAACAGGTACATCTTCCTTCACTCTCCATGATAATAGGTGGATATGACTTGAAAAGCCGGGAGCACAGTGAAAAGCCAATAGTAAATAGAAATTGAACAACCAGCTCACCGATAGCAAAACGAGGCAGCACGGACCACACGGCTCATGTGGAGATCCATTAGCGAAAGGAAAAAATGTCCAGCTGTGCTTGCATAAAGTATAATCCACAATTTATTCAGAGGGAAGTAAAATAAACAGGAAAAACAGGTACATCTTCCTTCACTCTCCATGATATTAGGTGAATATGACTTGAAAAGCCGGGAGCACGGTGAAAAGCCAATAGCAAATAGAAATTGAACAACCAGCTCACCGATAGCAAAACGAGGCCAGCACGGACCACACGGCTCATGTGGAGATCCAGTAGCGAAAGGAAAAATGTCCAGCTGTGCTTGCATAAAGTATAATCCACAATTTATTCGGAGGGAAGTAAAATAAACAGGAAGATCAGGTACATTCTTCCTTCACTCTCCATGATATTAGGTGGATATGACTTGAAAAGCCGGGAGCACGGTGAAAAGCCAATAGCAAATAGAAATTGAACAACCAGCTCACCGATAGCAAAACGAGGCCAGCACGGACCACACGGCTCATGTGGAGATAGAGGAGCGAAAGGAAAAATGTCCAGCTGTGCTTGCATAAAGTATAATCCACAATTTATTCGGAGGGAAGTAAAATAAACAGGAAAAACAGGTACATCTTCCTTCACTCTCCATGATATTAGGTGGATATGACTTGAAAAGCTCGGAGCACGTGAAAAGCCAATAGCAAATAGAAATTGAACAACCACTCACCGATAGCAAAAACGAGGCCAGCACGGACCACACGGCTCATGTGGAGACCAGTAGCGAAAGGAAAAATTCCAGCTGTGCTTGCATAAAGTATAATCCACAATTTATTCGGAGGGAAGTAAAATAAACAGGAAAAACAGGTACATCTTCCTTCAATCTCCATGATATTAGGTGGATATGACTTGAAAAGCCGGGAGCACGGTGAAAAGCCTCTAGCACATATAAATGGAACAACCAGCGCCCCGATAGCAAAATGAGGCCAGCACAGACCACATGGCTCATGTGGAGATCCAGTAGCGAAAGGAAAAATGTCCAGCTGTGCTTGCATAAAGTATAATCCACAATTTATTCGGAGGGAAGTAAAATAAACAGGAAAAACAGGTACATCTTCCTTCACTCTCCATGATATTAGGTGGATATGACTTGAAAAGCCGGAGCACGGTGAAAAGCCAATAGTAAATAGAAATTGAACAACCAGCTCACCGATAGCAAAACGAGGCCAGCACGGACCACACGGCTCATGTGGAGATAGAGGAGCGAAAGGAAAAATGTCCAGCTGTGCTTGCATAAAGTATAATCCACAATTTATTCGGAGGGAAGTAAAATAAACAGGAAAAACAGGTACATCTTCCTTCACTCTCCATGATATTAGGTGGATATGACTTGAAAAGCCGGGAGCACGGTGAAAAGCCAATAGCAAATAGAAATTGAACAACCAGCTCACCGATAGCAAAACGAGGCCAGCACGGACCACACGGCTCATGTGGAGATCCAGTAGCGAAAGGAAAAATGTCCAGCTGTGCTTGCATAAAGTATAATCCACAATTTATTCGAAGGGAAGTAAAATAAACAGGAAAAACAGGTACATCTTCCTTCACTCTCCATGATATTAGGTGGATATGACTTGAAAAGCCGGGAGCACAGTGAAAAGCCAATAGTAAATAGAAATTGAACAACCAGCTCACCGATAGCAAAACGAGGCCAGCACGGACCACACGGCTCATGTGGAGATCCAGTAGCGAAAGGAAAAATGTCCAGCTGTGCTTGCATAAAGTATAATCCACAATTTATTCTGAGGGAAGTAAAATAAACAGTAATAACAGGTACATCTTCATTCACTCTCCAGGAAATTAGGTGGATATGACTTGAAAAGCCGGGAGCACGGTGAAAAGCCAATAGCAAATAGAAATTGAACAACCAGCTCACCGATAGCAAAACGAGGCCAGCACGGACCAACACGCTCATGTGGAGATCCAGTAGCGAAAGGAAAAATGTCCAGCTGTGCTTGCATAAAGTATAATCCACAATTTATTCGGAGGGAAGTAAAATAAACAGGAAAAACAGGTACATCTTCCTTCACTCTCCATGATATTAGGTGGATATGACTTGAAAAGCCGGGAGCACGGTGAAAAGCCAATAACAAATAGAAATTGAACAACCACTCACCGATAGCAAAACGAGGCCAGCACGGACCACACGGCTCATGTGGAGATAGAGGAGCGAAAGGAAAAATGTCCAGCTGTGCTTGCATAAAGTATAATCCACAATTTATTCGGAGGGAAGTAAAATAAACAGAAAAAACAGGTACATCTTCCTTCACTCTCCATGATATTAGGTGGATATGACTTGAAAAGCCGGGAGCACGGTGAAAAGCCAATAGAAAAGAGAAATAGAACAACCAGCTCACAGAGAGCAAAACTAGGCCAGCACGGACCACACGGCTCATGTGGAGAAAAAGGAGCGAAAGGAAAAATGTCCAGCTGTGCTTGCATAAAGAAATAATCCACAATTATATTCGGAGGGAAGAAAAAATAAACAGGAAAAAACAGGTACATCTTCCTTCACTCTCCATGATATTAGGTGGATATGACTTGAAAAGCCGGGAGCACGGTGAAAAGCCAATAGCAAATAGAAATTGAACAACCAGCTCACACGATAGCAAAACGAGGCCAGCACGGACCACATGCTCATGTGCAGATCCAGTAGCGAAAGAAAAATGTCCAGCTGTGCTTGCATAAAGTATAATCCACAATTTATTCGGAGGGAAGTAAAATAAACAGAAAAACAGGTACATCTTCCTTTCACTCTCCATGATATTAGGTGGATATGACATGAAAAGCCGGGAGCACGGTGAAAAGCCAATAGCAAATAGAAATTGAACAACCAGCTCACCGATAGCAAAACGAGGCCAGCACGGACCACAACGGCTCATGTGGAGATCCAGTAGCGAAAGGAAAAATGTCCAGCTGTGCCTTGCATAAAGTATAATCCACAATTTATTCGGAGGGAAGTAAAATTAAACAGGAAAAACAGGTACATCTTCTTCACTCTCCATGATATTAGGTGAATATGACTTGAAAAGCCGGGAGCACGGTGAAAAGCCAATAGCAAATAGAAATTGAACAACCAGCTCACCGATAAGCAAACGAGGCCAGCACGGACCACACGGCTCATGTTGATATCCAGTAGCGAAAGGAAAAATGTCCAGCTGGGCTTGCATAAAGTATAATCCACAATTTATTCGGAGGGAAGTAAAATAAACAGGAAAAACAGGTACATCTTCCTTCACTCTCCATGATAATTAGGTGGATATGACTTGAAAAGCCGGGAGCACGGTGAAAAGCCAATAGCAAATAGAAATTGAACAACCAGCTCACCGATAGCAAAACGAGGCCAGCACGGACCACACGGCTCATGTGGAGATCCAGTAGCGAAAGGAAAAATGTCCAGCTGTGCTTGCATAAAGTATAATCCACAATTTATTCGGAGGAAGTAAAATAAACAGGAAAAACAAGTACATCTTCCTTCACTCTCCATGATATTAGGTGGATATGACTTGAAAAGCCGGGAGCACGGTGAAAAGCCAATAGCAAATAGAAATTGAACAACCAGCTCACCGATAGCAAAACGAGGCCAGCACGGACCACACGGCTCATGTGGAGATCCAGTAGCGAAAGGAAAAATGTCCAGCTGTGCTTGCATAAAGTATAATCCACAATTTATTCGGAGGGAAGTAAAATAAACAGGAAAAACAGGTACATCTTCCTTCACTCTCCATGATATTAGGTGGATATGACTTGAAAAGCCGGGAGCACGGTGAAAAGCCAATAGCAAATAGAAATTGAACAACCAGCTCACCGATAGCAAAATGAGGCCAGCACAGACCACATGGCTCATGTGGAGATCCAGTAGCGAAAGGAAAAATGTCCAGCTGTGCTTGCATAAAGTATAATCCACAATTTATTCGGAGGGAAGTAAAATAAACAGGAAAACAGGTACATCTTCCTTCACTCTCCATGATATTAGGTGGATATGACTTGATAAGCCGGAGCACGGTGAAAAGCCAATAGCAATTAGAAATTTAACAACCAGCTCACCGATAGCAAAACGAGGCCAGCACGGACCACACGGCTCATGTGAGATAGAGGAGCGAAAGGAAAAATGTCCAGCTGTTGCTTGCATAAAGTATAATCCACAATTTATTCGGAGGGAAGTAAAATAAACAGGAAAAACAGGTACATCTTCCTTCACTCTCCGTGATATTAGGTGGATATGACTTGAAAAGCCGGAGCACGGTGAAAAGCCAATAGCAAATAGAAATTGAACAACCAGCTCACCGATAAGCAAACGAGGCCAGCACGGACCACACGGCTCATGTGGAATCCAGTAGCGAAAGGAAAAATGTCCGCTGTGCTTGCATAAAGTATAATCCACAATTTATTCGGAGGGAAAGTAAAATAAACAGGAAAAAACAGGTACATCTTCCATCACTCTCCATGATATTAGTGTGATATGACTTGAAAAGCCGGGAGCACGGTGAAAAGCCATTTATTTTACTTCCCTCCGAATAAATTGTGGATTATACTTTATGCAAGCACAGCTGGACATTTTTCCTTTCGCTCCTCTATCTCCACATGAGCCGTGTGGTCCGTGCTGGCCTCGTTTTGCTATCGGTGAGCTGGTTGTTCAATTTCTATTTGCTATTGGCTTTTCACCGTGCTCCCGGCTTTTCAAGTCATATCCACCTAATATCATGGAGAGTGAAGGAAGATGTACCTGTTTTTCCTGTTTATTTTACTTCCCTCCGAATAAATTGTGGATTATACTTTATGCAAGCACAGCTGGACATTTTTCCTTTCGCTCCTCTATCTCCACATGAGCCGTGTGGTCCGTGCTGGCCTCGTTTTGCTATCGGTGAGCTGCTTGCTCAATTTCCATTTGCTATTGGCTTTTCACCGTGCTCCCGGCTTTTCAAGTCATATCCACCTAATATCATGGAGAGTGAAGGAAGATGTACCTGTTTTTCCTGTTTATTTGACTTCCCTCCGAATAAATTGTGGATTATACTTTATGCAAGCACAGCTGGACATTTTTCCTTTCGCTCCTCTATCTCCACATGAGCCGTGTGGTCCGTGCTGGCCTCGTTTTGCTATCGGTGAGCTGCTTGTTCAATTTCTATTTGCTATTGGCTTTTCACCGTGCTCCCGGCTTTTCAAGTCATATCCACCTAATATCATGGAGAGTGAAGGAAGATGTACCTGTTTTTCCTGTTTATTTTACTTCCCTTCGAATAAATTGTGGATTATACTTTATGCAAGCACAGCTGGACATTTTTCCTTTCGCTACTGGATCTCCATATGAGCCGTGTGTTCCGTGCTGGCCTCGTTTTGCTATCAGTGAGCTGGTTGTTCAATTTCTACTTCCAAAAGATGTCTCCATTCAGAGAAGGCAACTTTAATGGCAATCAGTTCTTTATTCCCAATGTCATAGTTTCTTTCTGCAGATTACATGGTATGAGAAAGGAATGCACATGGATGAAGTTGCATTTTGTCTCCAACTTGTTGAGACAGGACCGCTACCACAGCAGAGTCTGAGGCGTCTACCTCAACAATGAAAGGTAACTCAGGATTTGGATGGACAAGTATGGGTGCGGAAGTAAAGTAAGTCTTTAATTTGTTGAAGGCTACCTTGGTTCTGGGACCAAGA
>JAODAL010027991.1:0-54040 GCA_025379985.1 Phyllomedusa bahiana | reverse complement strand
TTTAAAAAAGAAAATTCTTGAATTGTTTAATTTTTTTCCTTTTTGCTGTTTTTTTTTCCATAAAGCTGAATTCCTTTAAAGGTCATATAATAGAATATCTTTATAACAGAGCTTCCTACCTCGGAGGCTGGCTAGGGTCAGGCTCGTACTAGCCCACAGGGGAGCAGGGGAAACCCCCGTGGACCCCTGAGCATGGCAAGACCTGGGGCTGTTTTCTAAGCAGAAAGGCAGAGAAAGAGGCAGAAAACAAGGGTCATGGAGTCATGGGCACAAGCTATAGGGTGAGCCCCAAAAATCAATTGCACTAATGGACCCCAAGAGTCAAATCAATTAGTGAGCCCCAAGAATCCATTCCACTAGTGGACGCCAAGAGTCAAATCCATTGGTGGGCCCCATGAATCAACTCCACTGGTGGGCCCCAAGAATTAGCACCACTGGTGGGCCCAAAGAATCAACTCCACTGGTGGGCCCCAAGAATCCATTCAACTAGTGGACGCCAAGAGTCAAATCCATTGGTGGGCCCCATGAATAAACCCACGGGGGGGCCCCAAAAAAATTCAACCTCCACTGGGGCCCCAAGAACCCATCAACTAGGGGACGCCAAGATCAAATCCATTGGGGGGCCCCAGAATCAACCCACGGGGGGCCCAAAGAACAACCCCCATTTTTGGGGGGCCCCAAGAATCCATTCAACTATGGACCCCCAAGGGGTCAAACCATTGGTGGGCCCCAAAGAATCAACTCCATTTGGGGCCCCAAAAATTTAGCCCCCACTGGGGGGCCCAAAAATCAACCCACTGGTGGCCCCCAAAGAATTAGCACCACTGGTGGGCCCCCAAAGAAAAATCCACGGGGGGCCCCAAAATCCATTCAAACTATGGACCCAAAATCAAATCCTTGGTGGGCCCCATGAATAAACTCCACGGGTGGCCCCAAAATTAGCACCACTGGGGGCCCCAAAATTCACCCAGGGGTGGACCCCAGAACAACCATGTGGCCCCAGAATAAACCCCCACTGTGGCCCCCAAGAATAAATCCAAGGGGTGCCACACAACTCCACCGGATCCCCAAAAACAACTCCCCTATGGCCCCAAGGGGACCCAGTGTGACACCCCTCATCATCAAAAGAATAAACCCCACCCTTACAAGACTCAAACCCCCTGGTGGCCCCCCAAAAATAAAATTCCCCGGTGGGCCCCAAGGGAAAAATTTTCCCCAAAACAAAACCCCTGGTGGCCCCAAAATCAACCCATTGGTGGGGCTTAGAATCACTTTTCTGGTGGCCCCCAAAACCCATTTTATAGTGGGGCCCGAGAATCAATTCCACTGGTGATCTCTAAGAATCCCCTGCACTGGTGAGCCCCAAAGTCAAAACTAGTCTTGGGTTCCAAGAATCAACTCTACTGAGTCCCAGGGAAACCCAAAATCCCAAAACTGACTAGGCCCCGGGTAAGGGGGTCAGAGCTATTTCCCGTGAGTTTTTAAACAAGCATTTTGGAGGTCCCTGAGCTCCGAATCCAAGATGAATCCCGCTTCCCTAGTCAGGCACTGGTTTCCTTTTCTAGAGAAGATGTAGAGGTCCTTCTGCATCCGTTCCTTGTCTATCCCTGCTCTCTGTGTCTAAGGTCTTGAGGGCCACATAAAGTGATGTGGAGAGCTGGAATCGACCCATGGGCCCTGAGTTTGACATGTGTGCTCTACGTTGTGTATAAATCTCTCCCTCTCTTCCTCCTGGCACCATGCCATTTCCGGTTCATTGTCCGTCACTTCTGGTGTCCCTAGGTCACCCCTATGTCATGGAAAGCGGAAGTGAGATATTAACCCAGTCAACCCCTGTTAAAAAGACATAACCCCAATTTAAGATTAGGGTTACTTAATATTGTAGATAATCCAAATCAAAATGCTTGGATTTGATCTGAATTTGACTTAAACCTGAAACCAAAGTACAACACTGTCCGTGTTTGATTTGACACTGGTTCCACTAAACTTCAATGTCCCAAACCCAAATTTTTACACTCTGACCTTAGCCATAGAACATAGCCCAAATCCTGACCATAATAGTCATAACCCTAAATTGTGGGTAGAATTTTCCAGGGTTTAAATTGATTAATTGACCTGTTCCCCTACACTTTTTGTCCCACCCTGTTGTGTCACTCCACACTCAAGAATGAACCAGTGGACTTGATTCTTGGGGCCACCAGTGGAGCTGATTTTTTGGCCCCCAGGAGTGATTCTAGGCCCCACCAGTAAGTTAATTTTTTGGGCAATCATGGAGCTTTATTCTTGGGCTACCAGCGAAGGTAATTTTTGGGACCCACCAGTGGAGTTGATTCTTGGGGCCACCAGTGGAGATGATTCTTGGGGCCCACCAGTGGAGCTACTTCTTGGGCCCATAAGGGGAGTTGATTCTTGGGGCTCAGCAGTGGAGTTGATTCTTGAGGGTCACCAGTGGAGTTCATTCCATCCTTGGGCCCCACCACTGGAGTTGATTCTTGGGGCCCATCAGTGGAGTTGATTCTTGGGACCCAGCAATGGAGTTGATTCTTGGGGCCCACCAGTGGAGTTGATTCTTAGGGCCCACCAGTGGAGCTGATTCTTGGGGCCCATAAGGGGAGTTGTATTCTTGGGGCTCAGCAGTGGAGTTGATTCTTGGGGCACACCAGTGGAGTTGATTCTTGGAGCTCACCACTGGAGTACATCCTAGCGGCCCACCACTGGAATTATTTATTGAGGCTCACCACTAGAATTGATTATTGGGGTACACCAGTGGAGCTGATTCTTGGGGACCACCAGTGAAGTTGATTCCTGAGGGTCACTAGTGGAGATGATTCTTGGGGTCCACTGGTAGTGATGATTCTTGGGGCCCACCAGTGAAGTTGGATTTTGGGGCAGTGGAGTTGAATCTTGGATTCCCCCAATGAAGCTGATTCTTGGGGCCCACGAGTGGCGTTGATTCCTGGAGCCCACCAGCAGAGTTGATTCTTGTTGCCCACCAGTGGAGTTGATTTTTGGGGCCTCCCAGTGGAGTTGATTCTTGGAGCCCACCAGTAGTTGATTCTTGGGGCCCACCAGTGGAGTTGATTTTGGGGCCACCAGTAGTTGATTCTTGGGGCCCACCAGTGGAGTTGATTTTTGGGGCCCCGCAATGGAGTTGATTTTTGGGGCCCCCAGTGGAGTTGATTTTTGGGGCCCACCAGTGGAGTTGATTCTTGCAACCCACTAGCGGAGTTGATTTTTAGGGCCCCCAGTGGAGTTGATTCTTGGGGCCCACCAGTGGAGTTGATTTTTAGGGCCCCCAGTGGAGTTGATTCTTGGGGTCCACTGGTAGAGATTATTCTTGTGGGCCCACCAGTAGAGTTGATTCTTGGGGCCCACCAGTGGAGTTGATTCTTGGGGCCCACCAGTGGAGTTGATTCTGGGGCCCACCAGTGCAGTTGATTCTTGGGGTCCACTGGTAGAGTTGATTCTTGGAGCCCAACAGTGGAAATTATTCTTGGAGTCAACCAGCGAAGTTGATTCTGGGGCCCACCAGTGGAGTTGATGAATTCCATCGGTGGGCCCCAAGATACAACTCCACTGGTGGGCTCCAAGAACTATCTTCACTGGTAGGTTCCAATAATCAACTAATTTGGTGGACACCCAGAATCAACTCCACTGGGGAGCCCCAAAAATCAACTCCACTGATGGGCAACAAGAATCAACTCCACTGGTGGGCTCCCAGACTCAACTCCATTGATGGGCCCCAGGCATTCCAGTTTGACACTGACCCTCATCTTCAAGAAGCATAAGGCTATAGACTGGTACAGTCGGGATACAATTCATTGGCAGTTTGGGTAAATGTACCCCATGTCTGGAGGCTGGCAGCGAGCTCCGCTATCTGGGTGCTTTGGGTTAGTAAGTGCAGGGTTGTTTTTGAGCCTCTCGTCCTTCCATGAGCGTCGGTGGGGGAGACATACTGTACCGATGCAAACACTTCCTGACAGCAAGATTTATAGAAGTTGCTATAATCAAGCGGCGCTGCGGCTGCCAAGCCTTATACAAGTATGTATATAAATATATGGATATATTTGCAGCGCTGACACCAGAGAAGGGATCCAGACCCAACGTGTATTAAATATAAACAGTGGCACATGTCAGAAGTTCATGCCAAGTCACAGGAAGAAGGATGAGCACACTGGGACCCCAGGGCTCACCGGCACCAAAACGTTACCGCACCTCCGGCCGGCAGGAACCAATGAGGTAAAAGCTGCACAAGGAGAGATATTCATAAGGAACATCCGATTCAATGCAAGCAAATTTGGAAAAGTTCTATCTATAATACATTAATATTCCAGTAATCCCTCAAAGGCACAACCTCAGGTTACATGGGGTGAAAAACCGATGCACAGAAACACGATTATGTGGGGAGTAGAAACGCATTTCATTTGTTTATATGGCGGTAACATATTCCCCAGCGCAGTACAGAGATCGCCAAAACCCCTTATCACCATTGGGGCTCACAATCTAACTCCCAACATAACCAGTTATTGGAGAATAGGAGGAAACCAGAACAGATGGAAAAAGCCCAGACAGGGAGGACACACAATCTCCAGGCAGGTGAGACCCAGGAGCCCAGAGATACAAGACCAGTATTTTAGTAGTTATATTCTTGTACATAGGGGGCAGTATTATAGTAGTTATATTCTAGCACATAGGGAGCAGTATTATAGTATTTATATTCTTGTACATAGGGGCAGTATTATAGTAGTTATATTCTTGTACATAGGAGGCAGTATTATAGTAGTTATATTCTAGCACATAGGGAGCAGTATTATAGTAGTTATATTCTTGTACATAGGGGCAGTATTATAGTAGTTATATTCTTATACATGGGGCAGTATTATAGTAGTTATATCTTGTATATAAGGAGCTAGTATTATAGTAGTTATATTCTTGCACATAGGAGGCAGTATTATAGTATTATATTCTTGTACATAGGGGCAGTATTATAGTAGTTATATTCTTGTACATAGGGGCAGTATTATAGTAGTTATATTCTTGTACATAGGGGCAGTATTATAGTAGTTATATTCTTGTACATGGGGAGAGAGTATTTTATAGAAGTTATAAATTTCTTGTACATAGGCAGCAGTATTATTAGTATTTATATTCTTGTATATAGGGCAGTATTATAGTAGTTATATTCTTGTACATAGGGGGCAGTATATAGTAGTTTATTCTTGTACAAGGGGCAGTATTATAGTAGTTATATTTTGTACATAGAGGCAGTATTATAAGTAGTTATATTTTGTACATAGGGCAGTATTATAGTAGTTATATTTTGTACATAGGGAGCATATTATAGTAGTTTATATTCTTGTTCAATGGGAGCAGTATTATAGTAGCTATATTCTTGTATATAGAGCAGTCAAGTATTATATTCTTGTAAAGGCATATTATAGTAGTTATATTCTTGTACATAGGGGCAGTATTATAGTAGTTATATTCTTGTACATAGGGGCAGTATTATAGTAGTTATATTCTTGTACAGAGGGGCAGTATTATAGTCATTATATTCTTGTACATAGGGAGCAGTATTATAGAAGTTATATTCTTGTACAGTTAGCATTTTGCATCAGTATTATAGTAGTTATATTCTTGTACATAGGCAGCAGTATTATAGTAGTTATATTCTTGTACATAGGGGCAGCATTATAGTAGTTATATTCTTGTACATAGGGGCAGTATTATAGAAGTTATATTCTTGTACATATGGGCAGTATTAAAGTATAAATATTCTTGTACATAGAGGCAGTATTATAGTAGTTATATCTTGTACATAGGGGGCAGTATTATAGTAGTTATATTCTTGTACATAGGAGGCAGTATTATAGTAGTTATATTCTTGTACATAGGGGGCAGTATTATAGTAGTTATATTCTTGTACATAGGGCAGTATTATAGTAGTTATATTCTTGTACATAGGGGGAAGTATTATAGTAGTTATATTCTTGTACATAGGGGGCAGTATTATAGTAGTTATATTCTTGTACATAGGGCAGTATTATAGTAGTTATATTCTTGTACATAGGGGCAGTATTATATTAGTTATATTCTTGTACATAGGGGCAGTATTATAGTAGTTATATTCTTGTACATGGTAGTCCTTTTTCATTTGGTCAGTATTATAGTAGTTATATTCTTGTACACAGGGGGCAGTATTATAGTAGTTATATTCTTGTACACAGGGGGCAGTATTATAGTAGTTATATTCTTATACATAGGGGGCAGTATTATAGTAGTTAGAATCTAGGACATATGTAGTTTTACAGAATTTACTGCCAAAAAGCTAATAAATTGCTCTCTCTGTCAGTGATGAATGGCTTTTAGAAAAGATAATTTACAAATGTGTTTAGAGCAGTTTTTCTGTCCCTATTGTTTGATTTCAATAATCAGCAGGAGAACAATGATCATAAGAGAATATTTGGCAATCTCAGCTAATTTGTTAGGAGGTGTCTGTCAGGACGTTGCTGATGGATCTTGAGCAGTTTCCAACTGCAGTTTGAGTGTTTGCTGTGTGTTCGGTGTCTGTTTTATGGGGGATTTGCATTATGGGAAAACCTATAACTTTCCCCTATACGATGGCGCTAAGCTTATACTGTTCCTAATAAGAACCAGCATAATCCTTCCATGCAGCCCATAGGTAGACTCAGTGGTGTGGAGCCAAAATTCTCCTTTGTCGGCAGCCATAGAGAATGTGTAATGATCAGAGACTGAACCTGCTTTCTCTGCTCTGGGCTAAGTCTTCCAAATATCCCATAAGGTTTGACTTATAACCTCATTTAGGTCGTCTCACTCCGCACTCTCTCACTAATGAGTGACTGTAGCCGAGTTTTCCTCCTCGGAAAGTATTTCCAACAATTGTGCATCTTGATAAAAGTTATTAAGAAGCAATTAAGACAAAGGTAAGAGAAAGACAAGGACGAGCAGTGAACGTTCCCTCGCAGGGTCGTCATGGACTCTGCTCAATAGCCATAGGCACAAAAGAGTTAAACTATGGAACTGGAGGTGATGACCTGAAAGAAACAGCTGAGATGCCAGGACTAAGAATATCTTTGATTATATGTCCGCTATACACAGGGAGCGTGCTGTGCGCTGTATGTCAGGCTCGGTGCGGTCAGACAATGAGCACAAGTATAAATACCGACATGTGATGAGGCGGAAAACGGCAGCAGATGCAGGACACAGAAATAATGGGGCAGAATCATTCTGGAACTTGCAATTTATGTCATTTACACATCTTCAAAATGACCCCGGGACGACCAGAGGTGTGTGTAACCCGGGGCCCCGGAGCAGACAGATGTCACTGCACCTCTGCTAACCCTACTGTGTATGGGGCCCCGGAGCAGACAGATGTCACTCACCTTGCTAACCCTATGTTATGGGGCCCGGAGGCAGACAGATGTCACTGCCACCTATGCTAACCTACTGCTGTATGGGGCCCCGGAGCAGACGGATGTTCCTGCACCTCTGCGAGTGAACCTACTGTGGTATGGGAGTCACGGAGCAGGACAGATGTCACTGACTTGCTAACCCTACTGTGTGATGGGGCACCGGAGAGACAGAGTCACTGCACCTGCTGATACAACCCTACTGTGTTGGGGCCCCGGAGCAGATGGAGTCACTGCAACTCTGCTAACCTATGTGTATGGGGCCTAGGAGCAGACGGATGTCACTTGCACCTTGCTAACCCTACTGTGTATGGAGCCCCGGAGCAGACGGATGTCACTGCACCTATGCTAACCCTACTGTGTATGGGGTCCCCGGCAAACGGAACGTCATGCGCCTCTGCTAACCCTTCTGTGTATGGTGTCCCGGCGCAGGACAGATGTCACTGCACCTCTGCTAAACCCTACTGGTGTATGGGGTCCCGGAGAGACGGATGTACTGCACCTCTGCTAACCCTACTGTGTATAGGGTCCCACACAGTGCAGGAGGATGTCACTGCGTCTTGCTAACCATACTGTTTATGGGGCTGGTGCAGATGGTTGGCACTGCACATCTGCCACCCTACTGTGTATGGGGCCCGGATTGTCACTGCACCTTCTGCTTACCCTATGTGTATGGGGTCCGGAGCAGACGGATGTGCCACTGCAACTCTGCTAACCCTTCTGTGTTTTATGGGGCCCCAGAGGCAGCGGATGCACTGCACCTCTGCTCAACCCTACTGTGTTATGGGGGCCCCAGAGCCGACGGGAATGTCACTGCACCTTTGCTAACCCTACTGTGTATGGGGCCCAGGCAGTCGGATGTCACTGCACCTATGCTATCCCTACTGTGTCTGGGGCCCCAGAGCAGACGGATGTTCACTGCACCTCCTGCTAACCCTACTGTGTATGGGCCCAGTGCAGACGGATGTCACCTGCACCTCTGCTAACCACTAATGTGTTTGAGGGCACCAGAGCAGACGGATGTCACTGCACCTCTGCTAACCCTACGTTTACGGGGCCCCGGGCAGACGGATGTCACTGCACCTCTGCTAAACCTATGTATATGGGACCACGGAGCAGGTCGGATGTCACTGCACTTTGCTAAAACTACTATCGTATGGGGCCCCGGAGCGACGGATGTCACTGCACCTCTGCTAACTTACTGTGTATGGGGCCTGGAGCAGACGGATGTCACTGCCCTCTGCTAACCCTACTGTTTTTGGGGCCCAGAGCAGACGGATGTCACTGCACCTCTGTAACCTACTGTGTATGGGGCCCGGAGCAGACGGATGGTCACTGCAACCATCTTGCTAACCTATGTGTATGGGGCCTTGGAGCAGAGGATGTCACTGCACCTTGCTAACCTACTGTGTATGCAGGCTGAGCAGACGAATGTCAGGCTACCTTCTGCTAAAACCCTACTGTGTATGGGGCCTGGAGCTGACGGTTGTCACTTTGGCCCCTCTGCTAACCCTAAGGTTTATGGGGCCTGGGCTGGGATGGAGCAGACGGATGTCACTGACCTCTGCTAACCCTAATGTGTATGGGGACCCGGAAGCAGATGGATGTCACTGCACTCTGCTAAACCTATGGTATGGGGCCCGGAGCAGATGGTTGTCGCGTAGCACTCTGCTATCTCTATGTTTATGGGTCCTGGAGCAGACGGATGTCATGCACCTCTGCTAACCTACTGTGTATGGGGCCCCGTGCAGTCGGATGTCATGCCCTCTGCTACCCTACTGTGTATGGGGCCCTGGAGCAGATGGAGGTCACTGCACCTTGCTAACCTATGTGTATAGGGCCCCGAGCAGACGGATGTCACTGCACTCTGCTAACCCTACTGGTATGGGGCCCCCCGGAGCAGACAGATGTCACTGCAACCTGCTAACCCTACTGTGTATGGGGCCAGGAGGCGACGGTTGTCAACTGACCTCTGCTAACCCTAACTGTGTATGGGGCCCAGGAGCAGACGGAGTCACTGCACCTCTGCTAACTTACTGTGTATGGGGGGCCGGAGCAGACGGATGTCACTGCACTTGCTAACCTACTGTGTATGGGAGCCCTGGAGCAGAGGATGTCACTGCACCTCTGCTAACCCTACTGTTGTATGGGGCCCCGGAGCAGTCGGATGTCACTGGCACCTCTGCTAACCTACTGTGTATGGGCCCCGGTGCAGACGGATGTCACTGCACCTCTGGCGTAACCCTACTGTGTATGGGGCCTGGTGGGAGGATGTTCACTGCCTCACCTCTGCGTATCCTACTGTGTATGGGGCCCGGAGCAGGCAGATGTCACTGCACCTTTGCATCCCTATGTGTATGGAGCTCCCATGGAGGCAGACGGATGTACTGCACATTGCTAAACCCTACTGTGTATGGGGCACCGGAGCAGAGGTTGTCACTGCACCTCTTGCTAACCCTACTGTGTATAGGGGGCCCCGGAGGCGACAGGGGATGTCACTGACCTCTGGCTAACCCTACTGTGTATGGGCCCTGGAGCAGACGGGATGTCACTGCACCGCCTTGCTAACCCTATGTGTATGGGGCCCGGAGCAGGACAGATGTCACTGCACTTCTGCTAACCTTACGGTGTCGTAATGGGGCCAGGAGGCAGACGGAGGTCACTGAACACATCTGCTAACCTATGTGTATGGGGCCACGTGAATCAGACAGATGTCATGCACTCTGCTAACCTACTGTGTATGGGTGGCCAGGAGCAGACGGATGTCACTGCACCTTGTAACCCTATGTGTTTGGGCGCCCCTGAGCAGACGGAGTCACTGCTCTCTTGCTAACCCTTGTGAATGGGGACCCGGAGCAGAGGATGTCTAGAACCTCTGCTAACTCTACTGGGTATGGGGCCTTGGAGCAGACGGTTGTCAGTGCCCCTCTGCTAACCCTACTGTGAATAGGGCCCTGGAGCAGTCGGATGTCATGCAAAAAACACCATCTGCTAACCCTACATTGTGTGGGGCCCCGGAGCAAACGGATGTCAACTGCCACCTCTGCTAATCCTACTGTTGTTTAGGGGCCCGGAGAAGACAGAATGTCATGCACCTTTACCTAATGTGTATGGGGCCCGGAGCAGACGGATGTCACTGCACCTCTGCTAACCCCACAGTTGTATGGGGCCCCCGAAGCAAACGGACTATCACTGCACCTCTGCTAACCCTACTGTGTATGGGGCCCGGAAGCAGAACGGATTTCACTACACCTCTGCTAACCTACATTTGTAGGGGCCGAGCAGAAACGCGATGTTCACCTGCACCTCTGCCTTAATCCTTACTGAGTATGGGCAGGAGCGACAGATGTCACTGCACCTCTGCTAACCCTATGTGTATGGGGGCCCGGAGCAGAGGATTTCTCTGCACTTGCTAACCCTACTGTGTATGGGGCCCCGGAGCAGACGATTGTGCATTGCAACTCTGCTAACCCTTACTGATGTATGGGCCACGGAGCGAGGATGTCATGCACATCTGCTAACCCTACTGTGTATGGGGCCCGAGGCAGTTGGATGTCCACATGCACCTCTGCTAACCCTACCTGTGTATGGGGTCACGGAGCAGGACGGATGGTCACTGCACCTCTGTAACCTACTGTGTATGGAGCCCTGGGGGGAGCAGATGGATGTCACTGCACCTCTGCTAACCCTACTGTGTATGGTGCCCTGGAGCAGACGGATGTCACTGCACCTCTGCTAACCTTACAATGCGACATGTCTCACGGTTAGAAATGTCTGGAATTGGTTGTAAGAACATGACCGAGACTCCCGTGCTACCCTGACCCCTAATTCCACAGACGCCAATGGATCCTGTGTGGGGCCCCTGGATGGTGGTGTTGGCTCTGTGGCTCTCCAGCAGCTGTGGGTTGCAGTCAGCATGTGGGGCCTCCTGATGGTGGTGTGGCTCTATGGACCCTCCAGCAGATGTGGGTTGGTTTAGTCAGGCATGTGGGGCCCTCTGGATGGGTGGTGTTGGCTCTATGGTCCTCAACAGTGTGGATGCAGTCAGCATTGTGGGGCCCTGGATGGTGGTGTTGGCTCTATGGAACCCTCCAGAGCTGTGGGTGTAGTCAGCATTGTGGGGCCACACTGTTGGTGGGTGTTGGTCTATTGGCTCTTCCAGCAGCTGTGGATGCTCAGTCAGCATGTGGGACCCATGGGATGGTGGTGTTGGCTCTATGGCCCCTCCAGCAGCTGTGAGGTGCAGTCAAGCATGTGCGGACCCTGGATGTTGGTGTGGGTCTATGGCTCCCTCCAGCAGTGTTGGGTGTTTTCAGCATGTGGGCCCCTGGATGGTGGTGTTGGCTCTATGGCCCCTCCAGCAGCTGTGGGTGCAGTCGGCTCAAGATACCTGCAATAACCTACCAGGACCTTATTGAGTCACTCCCCGCCTGTCTAGCTGCTGTATGGGCTGCTGCCGGTCATAATGTGACTCCACTGAGTATGAGCATATGCAAAGTTTGTCTGATGGGTCCTGAATCTGGCCCAATAATCCATAATTTAGCATAAGTACCTGTCACAAAAAAAAATCAAAGATGAAGACGAAAAATGGGACCCGGCGCTCAATTCCAGGAAGAAAAAAACCCTCGTGATTAGCGAGGATATGAGGGTTATGGTTTTAAATAACGGTTTTTTTTATTCCATTAAAAATTGAAAGAGAGTACCGTTTCCATTATACAAACACACTTATAAAGCGTTTCGAACATTAGGCGCTTTCTTCAGATAAATACTGTGTTCCCACAAGTGTTTTTTTCTTCCCTGGAATTTAGAGCCAGGGCGGTCCCATTTTTCGTCTCATCTTTGCTGTTGTCCCGCTGCCTGTTGCGGCCCCCAGAGAGAGTGACTGCGGTGCTGTTCGAGGCTCGGATAGAGCCACCCATGCCGTTCGAGTGTTGTGCCTCTATAAATAATCCGCACAAACCGCTTAGGTGAGCACCTTTTCCATTTGTTGTTTTAATTGCTTTCTTCAGGCCCTACTTTCCCATAGAGCGCCACCTCTGTGTTTTTCTTTCTGTGTCTTCTACAAAAAAAAAAATCCTAAAGAAATATTGTAAATCCGGTGGCCTTAATCTTCAGTTTGGAGTGAATGATGGGGGTGGCTTTTTGACACACCAATGTTAGACATGTAATGTTGCTTTAAGGTTGTTCAGTTCGAGAGCAGTTTGGCCAAATTTGTCACATTATTTGGCTCAGGTCATTCCAAACAATGTGTTATCTGTCTTTTAGAAGGTTCATACAGCAACCAAATGCCTCCAAACTGAGAAGAACCCAACCGCACTTCTGGAGAAACCCCATTCAGATCACAAGGCTCAGTGAATCAGATATGACTTTAGGAACACTACATCTAATAGGTGGCGCTGCAGAGCCCTAGATTATTTCCCATGAGCCTTTTTGAATATATTTAAATTTCAGTTCAGTAACTAATGGTGAATAAGTCTCCGCACACCTACATGGTGCCAGGCCCAGGACGACGGGTGGACTGAGGTCCAGGCAGAAAAAGGGGCATGAGGAGGTATGGAGTGGGCTGGATTTTCCATTGGGGGGCACTATATGCCTTATTTGGGTAGGGCACCAGAATACCTTGTCCTGCATGGTGTCCCTCCCTAACGAGGAATGGATCCCCCTTCAACCTACCCCTGAAGCCCTCACCTGTATTCTACACTGATGAGAGGCAAACACCCCTAAAGTATCTGGTTGGCTCTTCCCTTCACTTTGAGGGCTAGTGAGTCATTTTGGTTGAGGAGAGCTAAAATCCTATGGGTGGCCGCAGGTCCTAGTTTTTCCCATAAGCTATTTTGGATATATCTAGATTTTTCATGTAATGCATTGATGAATTTTTGGGGCGATTGGCGATAAACCCCCATAGGGCGCAATGGCCCGCACCTGTTGGGAAACAAAACAACTAAGATATGACTGAACAATGTTTTTTTTTTAATGTAGAGGAAGAGAATAGCTCGAGGCTCTATACTTGGAGGGAGTTTTTGTGTTTGCTTAAATTGCCCCTTTGAAGGAGCCGTGACCCTATCTATACATTGCACAACCCCAGAAAATTTCCACTTAGGTGCAAACCCCTTTTTAAGTCCAGATGCCGGGCTTGGGTTTTTGGCTTTCCCCTCCATCCGTTCATCAGGGCTTTTAGTGTCAGGAACGGAAGTCGTTCCTCCTCAGCTTGGCCCATAAAGGTGAATTCTTATCTCCCGGCCTTCATTGAAGAGCTTCTAAGAATAACCTATAGAGGACGTTCATCTTATCTCAGGAACATCAGCCTCGGCCTTCGTAAAGTTCAAGGTTGTCTACAACACGTCTCCGTGTGAATGGAGTCATATCTTCACGAGTTTTGTGAGTAACCTGAACGGTGGGAATTTTTATATTCTTCTCATTGACATCAGCACTTTTCGGACACCTGTAGGAAAAGTACCGAAAGCTGCCAACAAGTGTGGCTCTGATAAGTCCCATTTTGGTTCGACACTGGTTCCATCCCAGTTGGGTACATCCCAAACCCAATTTTTTTTC
Organism: Phyllomedusa bahiana; assembly: GCA_025379985.1. NCBI lineage: Eukaryota > Metazoa > Chordata > Amphibia > Anura > Hylidae > Phyllomedusa > Phyllomedusa bahiana. Next base: position 40,058 of record JAODAL010027991.1, on the reverse strand, counting down.
TTCTAACCCAATCCCTAGTCCTCACCTAAGTTGGGCCTAGAGTCAGGGTTTTTTAACAGGTTTTCATGGGTTAACCCCTGAAAGATAATGGACGTATGGTTACATTCTATTGTCAGTAAGGAGCTATGATTATTACAGCTGACACCTCCCAACAGGGGAAGACCAGCTTGATCCCTGCTGTTTAACTATTTAGTGTGCGGGGAGTCGTTGTGCGCTTGAATGAATGAGGTAGGTTCTGAGCCAGGGGCGTCGCTAGGCAGATTCATTCGGGGCCCGAGCCCTGAATGTATCTGGCTGTGCCCCGAATGTCTGCAGCTCCAGGCCGCTGCCGTGGACCTGGAGCGCTCCTTAGTGCGGGCGGCGCCGCCCATCTTGACTCCCCGGGCGTTTCACAGCAGTCGTGCAGTCAGAGGGGGAGGAGGGAGGAAAGACTACCGCCTGCTTTAATGTACAGAGCGCTTACATACACCCCGCGTGCAGGGGGGGGTGCGGGCCCCCCCTTTTATACCCCCCGCGACGCTGGGTCCTAAGCTGGCAGCTCTGCCGGCCGAAGAGGCCCCGGGCCCCCACAAAGACGACGTAAGTAGCGTAAAGACATCACATTTTTTACACCGCTTCAACTGCAGGAAAATTGGGACAGGGCGGCCCCGTGCTGAGGGGAGGGGCCTACAGGGGGTTTTAAAAAAGGTTTCGGGGGGCCATATAAATGGCGGGGGGGGCATATAAATGGCTACAGGGAACTATCACTGGCTACAAGGGGGGAAAATTTCACTGGCTACAGGGGGGGCATACCCTGGTGGGGGGCATATCACGGGCCCTTACAGGGGACATAATTACTGGTCCCAGAGGGGCATTTTTTCATGGCTAAAAGGGGGGCAAAATCCGGCTACAGGGGGGACATTTCACTGGCTAAAGGGGGCATATCACGGGGCACAGAGGGGCATTTTCTGGCTAAGAGGGGCATATCACGGCTCAGAGGGGCATATAAGGGTCAGGGGGGGGCCCAAAATCACGGTTACGGGGGGGGCCCAAATCACGGGTTTCAGGGGGGCAAAACCGGCAAAAGGGGGGGCCATTTGGCTACAGGGGGATATCACGGGCTACAGGGGGGGCAAAATCATGGCTACGGGGGGGGGCATATCACTGGCTAAAAGGGGGGCATATTACTGGCTACGGGGGGCATATAACGGGCTACAGAGGGGAATATAACTGGCAACCGGGGGATTTCACTGGCTACGGGGGGGGCATATCCACGGGCTAAAAAGGGGGCATATTACTGGTGGGGGGCATATAAACGGGCTACAGGGGGGGCATATTACTGGCTCCCAGGGGGGAAATTTCCGGGTACAGGGGGGCAAACATGGCTGGGGGGGCATACACGGGTTTACAGGGGAGCAACAATTTGGCTACGGGGGGGGCTTTTCACTGGTTTACAGGGGTTATATCACTGGGTAAAAAAGGGGAATACCCACGGGCCACAGGGTAATAAAGGGCCCTAAGAGGGGGAATATCACTGGCTACGGGGGGCATATCACTGGCTACAGGGGGGGCATATCACGGGCTAAAAGGGGGGCTTTTCACTGGTTACAGGGGGGATATCACTGGCAACAGAGGGGTTTTTACTGGCTAAAGGGGGCATATCACGGGCCTACAGAGGGGCAAATACTGGCTACAGGGGGGCATTTCAGGGCTCCAGGGGGCTTTTTCACGGGCAACAGGGGCTTATAAAGGGGCAACAGGGGGCATACTACGGGCTACGGGGGGGCATTCACTGGCAACGGGGGCAAAACACTGGGAAAATAGGGGGGGCATATCACTGGCCACAGGGGGCATATCACTGGTTTACGGGGGGCATTTCAGGCTCCAGGGGGAAAAATCACTGGCTCAGAGAGGCATTTTTACTGGCAAAAGGGGGGGCCATATTACTGGTACGGGGCATATTATGTGGCAAAGGGGGGGCAATTACGGGCAAAGGGGGCATTTTACTGGCTAAGGGGGGCATATTCCCCGGGCAAAGGGTTTGGCATATTCCGGGGCAAATGGGGGCGAAAACCTGGTTTACGGGGGGCTAAAAAACCTGACTACAAGGAGCATATTATGGCTACAGGGCATATTACTGCCTAAAGGGGCGAAACCCAGCTACAGAGGCAGAAACCTGGCTGGGGGGCTAATAACCCCTGCTAAGGGGAACAACCGGCAAAGGGGGAACTACTTGGCTAAAGGGGGGTAACCTGGCTACAGTGGGTACTATGGTATAGGGGGCAAATATTTACCTAAAGGGGTAATTATTACATTTGGGGCACTATGATGGGGATTTTTGTATAGAGATAGGAAATTGTAGAGAAATGCTGAAAAGAGGAGTTTTAGTGTTTTTTTGTAAATTTTTCAGTGAAGAGTTGTGGACGGTTAGAAGAATCTGGGTCTTGGGAAATGGAGAAGGAAGGGAAATGAACAACTTCAGAGGCGTTTCCTGTAAGCCCACAAAATTTAAATTTGCGTGTAATCACTTATATTTCTCCGACCTACATACAAAGGTTTTTCTCTGTAAAAAATTCATTCGCGAGTTCAAAATGAGCCCAAAAAAAATTGTGTGCACCAGCCCTATCAGAAAACTTAACGGCCGGGGCCCGGATGTTTGGGCCCTAGCAACGCCCTGTCTGAGCATGCCCCCTCGCACGTCAAGAGGAGGGTTTCGAAGGGTTTAAGCTGGAAGCCTACCAGGCTTAATAGTGCATGTTACTTTTATTACTTTGCCTCAGGGAAGAATAAAACAACGTTTGGAAACATTTCTGCAATGTTAGATTAATGCAGAATGGTGTACAAATATAGGCACCTGGTTATAAATGGCAGCTGGAAGCCAAACAGGTTTCAATAGCTGCGGGTTTACATGAGCTATTGAACCTTGGTTTACTTCCATGTAACCATTTGCAAACCATCGTTTCCATTGACATGGGGGGGAAGGATTAGGACTCTAAACCTTCCTCTTCATTCAGATGCTGAGCAACGGATTGCACCACTTCTAAAAAAAGTTAACAGCAGGGTCAAAGGGATCACAAAAATTGAAGAGCTGAAAACGTTGGGGGCCCCTTATTGGCTGTATTTTCCCTTTTACTTGTAAAAGGATGAATGGATGGCAGCAGCCCTGCACATGACTATGCAATTCCTGTACCTGCACTAATGATATTGCAGAGGTATTTCCTTGTCTTTTGTCCTTTTAAGTGAAAAGTGGCGATAATGATGACTCAGCCTCGCGGTGACGTGCGAGAGGCGCATTGACATTTCTAAAATACCTTTCATTATTTCTGCACCGACCTTTATGCCAATGACATCAGCGCCTCCAAGGACCTCACAAGACCATTCAACTTGAATTTTCTCAATCTCTGGAGAGGTTCACCAAATCTTCAATAAAAGGAACTTATTTTGTCTAATTTTAATCTGTAAAATTCCCATTAAAAGTGTTGGTTTTTTTTTTTTGCTTCTTTAAGAGTTTTTTTCAGGCCTTTTTGCCTTAGTCACATGATCACATCATATTTGATACTTTATTCATAGGAAGAGCTAAATTCACAATTTGTTGGGTTGCCAGGTAAAATCAGTCAACAAGCTGCTGACGGACACTCCCCTAGCAGCACTAATCTTCTTATAAGGATCCAACCACCTCCTTTAGTTCTGCCAGATGGCAGAGGCCCCTGGACAAGAACAGATTATGGACCCTTTGCCCATCACCCCTCATTTCTTTTACCAACCCACCAGTAGTTGTAAGCTGTAGATTTCATTACTTTAGTAATGAATAAAGATATATCTCCGGATCCAGTGCGGCAGTATAGATGAGAAGCTCAGGAGCGTGACTGTAGGGTGTGGACATCTCCGGATCCAGTGCGGCAGTTTAGTGAGAAAATTAGGAGCCGACTGTTTGGGTGTGGACATCTCGGATCCAGTGCGGCAGTATAATGAGAAGCTCAGGAGGGGGCTGTAGGGTTGGACATCTCCGGATCCAGTGCGGCAGATAGGGAGAAGCTCAGGAGCGCTGTAGGGTGTGGACATCTCGGACCAGTGGGCAGTATAGTGAGAAGTCAGGAGCGCACTGTAGGGTGTGGACATCTCTGGATCCAGTGCGGCAGTATAGGTGAGAAGCTCAGGAGCGTGTCTGTAGGGTGTGGACATCTCTGGATCCAGTGTGGCAGTATAGGTGAGAAGCTCAGGAGCGCGACTGTAGGGTGTGGACATCTCTGGATCCAGTGCGGCAGTATAGGTGAGAAGCTCAGGAGCGTGGCTGTAGGGTGTGGACATCTCTGGATCCAGTGGGGCAGTATAGTTGAGAAGCTCAGGAGTGCGACTCTAGGGTGTGGACATCTCTGGATCCAGTGTGGCAGTATAGATGAGAAGTCAGAAGCTTTGGTTTGGGTAGGGTGTGGACATCTGTGGACCAGTGCGGCAGTATAGGTGAGAAGCTCAGAAGCGTGGCTGTAGGTGTGGACTCCCCGGGAAATCCAGTGCGGCAATATAGGTGAGAAGTTTCAGAAGGTGGCTGTAGGTGTGGACATCCTGGACCATTTCGGGCAGTATAGGTGAAAAGTCAGGAGCGTGGCTGTAGGGTCGTGGACAACTCTGGACCAGTGCGGCAGTATAGATGAAAAGCTAAAGGACCCGTGGCTGTAGGGTGGGGAAACATCTCGGATCCAGTGCAGGCAATATAGGGAGAAGCTCAGGAGCGCGACTCTAGGGTGTGGCCCAATCTCCGGACCCAGTGCGGCAGTATAGGTGAGAACTCAGGAGCGTGACTGTAGGGTGTGGACATCCCCGGACCAGTGCGGCAGTATGGGTTGAGAAGCTCAGGAGCGCGCCCTTAGGGTGGGGAAAAATCTCGGGACCAGTGCGGCAGTATAGGTGAGAAGCTCAGGAGCGCGACTCTAGGGTGTGGACATCTCTGGACCAGTGCGGCAGTATAGGTGAGAAGCTCAGGAGCGTGGCTGTAGGGTTGTGGAATCCCCGGATCCAGTGCGGCAGTATGGGATGAGAAGCTCAGGAGCGTGACTGTAGGGTGTGGCCCATCTCCGGATCCAGTGCGGCAGTATGGGTGAGAAGCTCAGGAGCCACATTTAGGGTGTGGGCCCATCTCTGGATCCAGGGCGGCAGTATAGGTGAGAAGCTCAGGAGCGTGACTGTAGGGTGTGGACATCTCTGGATCCAGGGCGGCAGTATAGGTGAGAAGCTCAGGAGCGTGGCTGTAGGGTGTGGACATCTCTGGATCCAGTGTGGCAGTATAGATGAGAAGCTCAGGAGCGAGACTCTAGGGTGTGGACATCTCAGGATCCAGTGTGGCAGTATAGATGATAAGATCAGAAGCGTGGCTGTAGGGTGTGGACATCTCGGGACCAGTACGGCAGTATAGATGAGAAGCTCAGGAGCGTGACTGTAGGTTGTGGACATCTCTGTATCCAGTGCGGCAGTATAGGTGAGAAGCTCAGAAGCGTGGCTGTAGGGTGTGGACATCTCCGGATCCAGTGCGGCAATATAGGTGAGAAGCTCAGAAGCGTGGCTGTAGGGTGTGGACATCTCCGGATCCAGTGCGGCAGTATAGGTGAGAAGCTCAGGAGCGTGGCTGTAGGGTGTGGACATCTCTGGACCAGTGCGGCAGTATAGATGAGAAGCTCAGGAGCGTGGCTGTAGGGTGTGGACATCTCCGGATCCAGTGCGGCAATATAGGTGAGAAGCTCAGGAGCGCGACTCTAGGGTGTGGACATCTCCGGATCCAGTGCAGCAGTATAGGTGAGAAGCTCAGGAGCGTGACTGTAGGGTGTGGACATCTCAGGATCCAGTGCGGCAGTATAGATGAGAAGCTCAGGAGCGCGACTCTAGGGTGTGGACATCTCAGGACCAGTGCGGCAGTATAGGTGAGAAGCTCAGGAGCGCGACTCTAGGATGTGGACATCTCTGGACCAGTGCGGCAGTATAGGTGAGAAGCTCAGGAGCGTGGCTGTAGGGTGTGGACATCTCCGGATCCAGTGCGGCAGTATAGATGAGAAGCTCAGGAGCGTGACTGTAGGGTGTGGACATCTCCGGATCCAGTGCGGCAGTATAGGTGAGAAGCTCAGGAGCACGACTCTAGGGTTTGGACATCTCTGGATCCAGTGTGGCAGTATAGATGAGAAGCTCAGGAGCGTGACTGTAGGGTGTGGACATTTCCGGATCCAGTGCGGCAGTATAGGTGAGAAGCTCAGGAGCGTGACTGTAGGGTGTGGACATCTCTGGATCCAGTGCAGCAGTATAGATGAGAAGCTCAGGAGCGCGACTCCAGGGTGTGGACATCTCCAGATCCAGTGCGGCAGTATAGGTGAGAAGCTCAGGAGCGTGACTGTAGGGTGGGGACATCTCTGGATCCAGTGCGGCAGTATAGATGAGAAGCCCAGGAGCGCGACTCTAGGATGTGGACATCTCCGGATCCAGTGCGGCAGTATAGGTGAGAAGCTCAGAAGCGTGACTGTAGGGTGTGGACATCTCTGGATCCAGTGTGGCAGTATAGGTGAGAAGCTCAGGAGCGTGACTGTAGGGTGTGGACATCTCCGGATCCAGTGCGGCAGTATAGGTGAGAAGCTCAGTAGCGTGACTGTAGGGTGTGGACATCTCCTGGATCCAGGGCGGCAGTATAGGTGAGAAGCTCAGGAGCGTGACTGTAGGGTGTGGACATCTCCGGATCCAGTGCGGCAGTATAGATGAGAAGCTCAGGATCCCGCGACTTGGGGTGTGGACATCTCTGGATCCAGGGCGGCAGTATAGATGAGAAGCTCAGGAGCGTGACTGTAGGGTGTGGACATCTCCGGATCCAGTGCGGCAGTATAGGTGAGAAGCTCAGGAGCGTGACTGTAGGGTGTGGACATCTCCGGATCCAGTGCGGCAGTATAGGTGAGAAGCTCAGGAGCACGACTCTAGGGTGTGGACATCTCTGGATCCAGGGCGGCAGTATAGGTGAGAAGCTCAGGAGCGAGACTGTAGGGTGTGGACATCTCTGGATCCAGGGCGGCAGTATAGGTGAGAAGCTCAGGAGCGTGGCTGTAGGGTGTGGACATATCGGGATCCAGTGCAGCAGTTTTAGTGGAAGCTCAGGAGCGTGGCTGTAGGGTGTGGACATTCCGAATTTGCAACCTGTACAGCTGCCGAGGGGCCCGGTGGGGGATGGAATTGTATGCTATCTAATAAATTGTAGAAAGCTGTTTTTATGGTGGCAGTGGGCCCCTCACCTGCTTGGACCCACTGCCATAGGCATACCAAATTTACAACCTGTGCAGCTTCACAGGGTCAAGTAAGTGAGGTGATTCACTACTACCATAAAAGCAGCTTTCTAACCATCTATAAAGCAAGCAATTCCTGGTGGCAACGGTTCCCATCACCTACTGGGCCCCTGAACATCTGCACAGGTTGCAAATATGATATTTCATTGGCAATAGGGCCCAGTAACTAAAGATCCCCAATGCCACCAGGAACTGCATGCTACATAGATGGTAGAAAGCTGCTTTTATGGTGGCAGGGAGTCCCCTCACCTACTTGGCGCCTGTGAAGGTTGCTGTCCATGGCAGTGGGGACTAGTAGGTGAGATGGTAGATAGCTGTTTTTATGGTGGCAGTGGGACCTCTCACTTGCTGGGACCTACTGCCATGGACGTACTAAATTTACAACCTGTGCAACTTCATGTAGGTGAGGCAATTCACTGCCACCATAAAAACAGCTTTCTAACCATCTATAAAGCAAGCAATTCCTGGTGGCTGAAAGTCCCATCACCTACTGGGCCCCTGGGCAGCTGCAAAGGTTGCAAATATGGCCCGTCCGTGGCAATGGGGCCTAGTAGGTGAAGATTCCCAATGCCACCAGGAACTGCTATGTAGAGGGTAGATAGCTGCTTTTATGGTGGCATTGGACTGCTCACCCACTGGGTCCCTGGGCAGCTGCAAAGGTTGCAAATATGGTTTTGGGTTTCCAGGGGGATTGGGGGGCCAGTTTGGGTTTTTTGGGAGAGGGTTCCGGGAAAATTGCATTTTAAATCAAATTAAAAATAGAAATTCCTTTTTAATTTGGCAGGGAACCCCTACCTGCGGGGGACCCGGGTAGCTTCAAAGGCGCAAGAAAGGGTATGCCTTGTCAAGGGGCCCGAAGTGAGGGGTCCAAAATTGCTTTTGCTATCTAGTAGGTGGTAGAAAGCTGCTTTTATGGTGGCAGTGGACCCCTCACCTGCTGGCCCCCTGAGCAGCTGTCCAGGTTGAATATATGGCATGTCCACACCCTATAGTTTACCCCTTACTTCCTTCTAAAATTGCCGCATTGCACCCCTGGGATAAAATTTTTAAATTCGATAATTCAAAAGCTGAAACCTTTCCCGGTTTAAAAAAGACTGCATGATAAAAATGAAAAGAAATTGCAGCCCCTTAAAGGTACAAACTTGAGCCCACCCAACTTCCCCCTTTGGGCCCTCTTTTCCCATGAAAGGTACACAAAATCCCTTCCACTCACCTTGATGCTCACTTCTATGACTACATATGACACAAATCTGATGTTATTGATCACTGGGTTTTCAATGGCCACATTTACATCACCAGAAGAATGGAATCCAGTTTTAACGCCCTGCTGCGGCGCAAATTTTCCCCCCAATGCAGACACTTCCTCCACCGCCCAACTGTCTGACATTGTTTGGCACCCTAACCCTCTGCCGGGCTACCTGATTCCCCTTTCCTTGCAGTAAAGGGGGTGCCCACCCCCTTCTCAGGTGCGTACATAAAACCACGGGACGACGTGACTTTCCCCTTTAAAAAGTTTTCCCACCCGCCTCCGGTCTTAAGATACGGGTAAAAATTTAAATCCCTTTAATCTGCCATTTAGCCTTGACAGGTCACAAGCTCTTTGGGCTGTTGTACAGTCATGATGATGACTCTTTATTATCACTATAATAAAGCTTTGTCTTCTATTATTACTGGGTCTCGGTTCAGGCTTCTTCGTACTTTCAGCCATTGTCTCGATCCTTCTACTTCTAATCTGACAAAATGTATTTTCTGGGATCTTCTCCTGATAAATTCAGAGAAATATATGAAGGTCAAGTATCCACTTATCCACATCCCAGTGAATTTGGATTCACATAGAACCAGTATAAGTCTACATCCAAGGCTAGGCTGGGATTACAGAGCAGCTCATACCTAGCGAGTCCACAAACAATGTTGCAGTCCCCAGTGTTGAACAGATATACAATGTAGCAAATTTCACTTTATTTGCCCCCATTGCTACACCTTCAAATATGTAATCCACACAATGGGTGTGAGGATTCGGTGGATTCGCTGGACCACTGCAAGCGATGGTGTAAGCCACACCAGGGAACGGAGTCTAAGTAGCCCCCGGTATTCACCAGAGCCCGCCGCAAAGCGGGATGGACTTGCTGCGGCGTGAGGCTACCAGGTCGCTCCCCCTGACGTGACTTGCTTGCGATGGCGGCCGGGGTACAGCGAGGTACAAAATCGTAATCCAAGGCATAGTCGGGGACAGGCAGAAGGTCAGGGCAGGCGGCAGAGGTTCGTAGTCAGATACAGGCAGAAGGTCAGGGCAGGTGGCAAACAGGCAAGGTCAGGAAACATGGCGGAACGGACTGGTACACGGATAATCAATACGGACTCCAACACTCTCCAAACTCACTGAACGCACACCAACAATCTGGCAGCGAGTGCTGGGTGGGCGTAAACCTTATATAGGACCAGCGCCCGGCAATAGGCAAATTACAGGGACCCTGGCCCTTTAAAACTAGACCAGCCCTCGCGCGCGCACTAGGGGGCGGGCATGCACACGACGGCTGGGACGGACCGGAGCGGCGTGCACCGGAGCGCGGCCAGGTAAGAGAGCCGGCGTGGGAACGGGGGTGGTCGCGGGTGTCCGCGTTGCCCGCGCCGGACCCCCACCAGGCAGGGGAACGACAGCAGGGGCAGCGGCGCCCGCGGCCGCCATGACAATGGGAGGAGGAGAACAAAATGGGAACATAATATCTAATTACACTATTCCCCTAGAAATGAATTGCTACACACTGTACCCCCGGAAATTATTTATATTACACACTGTACCCCTGGTAGTAACTATATTACCCTCTATATTTCCTAAAACTTATTGTTACACACTGTGCCCCATGAAATCATCTAGACTACATGCTGTAACCCCTTATATAACCTATAATACCCCCTATGTGCCCTAACATTAATTGTAACACACTTTGCCCCCTCAAATTAGTCATATTACAAACTGCACCCCCTGAAACATATTATATTACACACTATACCCCTGAAATGAATTTTATTATACATTGAACCTCCTGAAAAGAAATTATACTACACATGGTGCCCCCCCTAAAAATGTATTACAAACTGTACCCTCTGAAATTACTAATGACATATACTGTACACTCAGTGAATTATATAACACACTGTACCCCATAAAATGAATAATAACATATTCTGTACATTCAGAAATTAATTATACTACACACGATACACCCCGATTTTAATTAAATTAAACACTGTGCCCCTTAAAATAAAAAATATAATGTAACAGTCCCTTGTGGTATAAGGAAGTGGAGGAGTTAATGTAATAATCCCTGGTGGTATAGGGAAGTGGAGGAGTTAATGTAACAATCCATGGTGGTATAGGGAAGTGGAGGAGTTAATGTAACAATCCCTGGTGGTATAGGGAAGGGGTTAATGTAACAATCCCTGGTGGTATAGGGAAGTGGTTAATGTAACAATCCCTGGTGGTAAAGGGAAGGGGTTAATGTAACAGTCCCTTGTGACATAATGAAGTGGAGGAATTAATGTAACAATCCCTGGTGGTATAGGGAAGTGTATGGGTTAATATAACAATCCCTCATGGTATATGGAACGGGAAGGGGTTAATGTAATAATCCCTGGTTGTATAGGGAAGTGGAGGGGTTAATGTAATAATCCCTGGTGTTATAGGGAAGTGGTGGGATTGATGTAACAATCCCTTGTGGTATAGGGAAGGGGAGAGGTTAATGTAACAATCCCAGGTGGTGTATGGAAGGGGAAGAGGTTAATGTTACACACCTGGAGACTTGTGGTTACTCCCTTCTCCAAGCACTAGCATTGTCCTAGCTATTACCTCCTGTTTCCGCTCTGCACCTACCTCTAGTAGTGCAGAGAGGACTGTGCTGCTGTAACTGTACACACAGAGCTCTCTGTGATCTAGCACAGTAATACAGAAACGCTCTCTCCAATCATAACAGGGACAGCCGGCCTGTGGCAGATGACCCACTAACTTACCCAACCCACCAGGAACCTGCTCAGTGCAGCAAATTACCAGTCAATGCCTGCATATATGATTCCAGGTTAGAAGCCATGGCTCTCACCAAATCATTTCCCTTGTGATTTTCTGGAGACCAAACCAAAAATACTGGTGATACAAAAAGTACTTGAACCCATCCAATTCTATCCAATTTATTGGCAGGACAGTGACAATCAGTCCTGGAAGAGGGCAATAAGTAACATACATAGGAAAAGCATAACTATGGCAAAATATTAACAGTTCTTAAACTTTGTGACCTGAATGGGTAATACATTCTGTACTGGTTCATTTCTTATATATTTATAGTGTTGGAGTTCTTTTTTTCTAATACAGAATTCCAAATTTCCGGCTCAATCTGAAGTAGATGCTAAAATTCTGCCCACAGCTACCACTAGGGGGAGCTCAGGAGCTTACTGAATACTGTTTATTCATTGTAGTGAATAATAACCCAGTCTGCAGTGAGCTTCCTCCAGTGGCTGCTGCAGGCAGACAGGATGTAATCAGAGCTGTAGGACTGTGCAGGGGGCTTGGAACATTCATTGACCAATATAGAGCCCTGGCCCCCATATAGAGATGTCATAGAAATAATCAGCACAGAATTTTAGATCTGAGAACAACATTATGATACGAGGTGGAGACTCGGTCATATTTATTTTGTAATTGTGACTGATGATGATGTTATTGTTACTATGTTACAGTAAACACTCAAGATGTTCTCATTGTGTCAGATAGAATAAAACACAACACAGGACATTTGGACCGAGAGGAAACAAAACAAAATATGCCAAGTACTTGTAAGTGTGTCCTGAGGGAGGGAACTAAAAGTTATATGGTTCAGAGTCTATCTAATATATATGTATATGTCCCATATCTGTTATCTCTCTGTCTGTCTGTCTATCTATCTATCATCTATCTATCTATCCCATATCTATCTATCCCATATCTATCTATCCCATATCTATCTATCTATCTCATATCTATCTATCTCATATCTATCTATCTCATATCTATCTATCCCATATCTATCTATCTATATATGTTATCTGTCCTATATCTATCTCTCATATCTATCTATCTATCTATCTATCTATCCCATATCTATCTATCTCATATCTACTATCAACTACAATACTATCAACCCCAAAAAAAAAAAAACTAATAAAACACCCATATCACTCCAAAACTATCAACATCAAAAAACCCATACATCACCATAAAAACATCTACTACACTATCTATCTATTCTTTGTGTCTATCTTTCTATTTATCTATCTGTTGTCTATCAACCTCATAGCTGTCTATTATGCATGTATGTATCTATTTATCTGTCATATCTTTCTATTATTTATCTATTGCATGTCCTTCATCTATCTCTCTATCTGCTACTTAGTTCATATATCTTTCTTTTAAACATCTATTCTTATTATCTTTCGACTATTTCTATCTACATTTCAATATATTATCTATATCCTTTCTAACTATATGTCTATCTATCCTATGTATGTATGTATGTATGCATGTATCTATCTATCACATATCAATCTATCACATATCTATCTATCTTTTTATCTAGCAATGGTTAAAAAGAAAAAGAGAGACACAAAGTGCACAAATAGTGAAGTCTATTACGGTAAGAAAATTGTAAAAACAGGTGAAGGATGCACTCACCTGTATACGTTGTGCAATTGCAGTAGAGGCACAACACTCATGTAAGTTTGTTATTAAGAGCGCTGGTCCACGGCAGCCTGTGATCCTGACAGAACTCCTGACAGATATACTAGCGCTTCATCAGGGGTGTGCTAGTATAGGCGCGAAATGCGTAGGTTAATACGTTGTTTTTAAACAATAAATTGTTCTTATTCCTAATCTGGAGTAGAGCATTTACTTCCATATCCACGAGCACCGCATCTCTTTTTTCTCTCCCGGACCAGGATCGTTTCCTATCTATCTATTTATCTATCTATCTATCTATCTATCTATCTATCCCATATCTATCTATCTCATATCTATCTATCTATCTATCTATCCATCTATCCCATATCTATCTATCTATCTATCTATCACATATCTATCTATCTCATATCTATCTATCATCTATCCTCAATCTATCTATCTATCTATCTATCTCATATCTATCTATCTCATATCTATCTATTTATCTATCTATCTAGCTATCTAATATCTATTTATCTATCTATCTCATATCTATCTATCTATCTCATATCTATCTATCTTATATCTATCTCATATCTATCTATCTATCTATCTATCTATTTAATATCTATTTATCTATCTATCTCATATCGATCTATCTCATATCTATCTATCATCCCCAATCTATCTATCTCATATCTATCTATCAACATATCAGAAACTCATATCTTATCTATTTCCCTCTATCGCATATCTACCCCCAAATCTATCTCATCTATCTATCTTCTATCATCTAATCTACTATCACATATCTATCTATCTCATATCTATCTATCTATCTGTCTATCTCATATCTATCTATCTATCTATCTATCTATCTCATATCTATCTATCTATCTCATATATATCACATATCTATCTATCTATCTAATATCTATTTATTTACCTATGTATCTATCTATCTATCTATCTCATATCTATCTATCTATCTAATATCTATTTATCGATCTATCTCATATGTATCTATCTCATATCTATCTATCTCATATCTATCTATCTATCACATATGTATCTATCTATCCTCATTTTACTAACACAGGTAGCATTGTTACAAACGTGGATGATTATCACTAGTGCTACAATGATAAAGGCAGGTTTCCATTCACTGCTGACAAGCAGAGAGTATTAAGATGGATAAGAACCTGCATTTTCTATTACACATGTTCTTCTTATACACAAGTAACGCTTATTCCCATGAAGTGTTTATAGTTCTTTGGTCCCACGACTTCTGTGCAGTAACATCTGGCGTCTTCGAGCTCCTTCCTGATGACCTCAGTCATGTGGTGGGCACATCACTGAGAGATGGGCCACAGGTGCTCTCCAACACCAGCTGGGAGAGACTTCTCGTAAACTCCTATGGATTGTTCTGCCTGCATCAGCATTTTAGGAACCCAAAAATGTAAGCAAACCCCATGGCCGGGAGCTATGTGTAGCCCTCACCATAAAAGCCAGGCTTAATGAACGCTGGTTTTACAAGCCACGCCGCTCGCCAAATCACACGGAAAAATGCAGCCTCCGAGCTTTTCATCCCCTGAGATCTGTTGGAGCCTGTTAGATGCTTCACATGTTGCACAGACAGGTGCAGAGGGCCCGCGCTGCTCCTGACAGACCCATAAAATGATCAGATGCCAGGGCAAAGCGAGACGCGTGCAAGATACCGCTCTGTTCTGTCCAGGTGCCCAGGCGACTCACATTATTATGACTATTTACTTCTTCTGACATCAGCAGTGCTTAACTCATGAAGGAAGTCCCATGTGGTGCGCTGGCTTGATGGGTATATAAGGTGTGATAGGCTGTCTGTATATATATCCCCCGCTGCTGTCATAGGATATAGTGGTGATTTATCAGAGCTGGGAAGATTATTGGGTTTCGGACGCAGGGGGTGGTACTTCTGACGCTGCACAGTTTGGGACCCGTGGGAGGCTGCTGCGGTGAAAATATAGTGAGCGAAGAAATTATGCCATTGTGAAGAAGAGACGAGGAACATCTGCGGGGAACCCAGATTGCAAACTGCTTAATGCTATTGAGAGTTTATTCTATCAGCGAGCTCCCTGGTGGCTGATTCTGAAGCCCCTCTCTCTCCATTCACTAAGTCTGCAGCCCCTCACTATCTATCAGTTCAATCTGAAGCCCCTCTCTCTCCATCCATTCAGTCTGCGGCCCCTGTCTATCTATTTAATCTGAAGCTCCTCTTTCTCTATCCACTCAGTCTTCAGTTCCTCACTATCTATCAGTTCAGTCTGCAGCCCCTCTCTATCTATCTAGTCTGAAACTCCTCTTTCTCTATCCACTCAGTCTACAACCCCTCACATAGACAGTTTAGTCTGCAGCCCCTCTCTTTCTATTTAATCTGAAGCTCCTCTTTCTCTACCCACTGAGTCTACAGCCCCTCACATAGACAGTTCAGTCTGCAGCCCCTCTCTACCTATCAGTTCAATCTGAAGCCCCTCTCTCTCCATCCATTCAGTCTGCAGCCCCTCTCTACCTATCAGTTTAATCAGAAGCGCCTCTCTCTCCATCCATTCAGTCTGCAGCCCCTCTCTACCTATCAGTTTAATTGGAAGACCTTCTCTCTCTATCTACTCAGTCTGAAGCCCCTCTTTACCTATCAGTTTAATATGAAGCCCCTATTTCCCCATTCAATCAGTCTTCAGCCCCTCACTATCTAGCAGTTCAATCTGAAGCCCCTCTTTCTTTATCCACTTAGGCCGTGTTTACACGGCACAGACCAAATACTGCTCTGGAAATCCCGACTGGTATTTGGCCTTTTTTTGGCACGCAGGGGATTCAAGCCCTCCCTCTTCTCACCAACTTGTTCATGTTCAGCCGGAAAACCGGGCGGAATAATGAACATGTTCTATGTTTTTCGGACCACCGGTGGCCTAAAAAACCCACCGGCAGAAAATCCATGCAGTGTGAACCGCTGCCTGGATTTTCCATTAAGGTGCATATAAAAGGTTGACTGCCGGTTTACAGATGGCTTTCAAATCCGAAAACTGTCTTGCCGTGGGGACATGCCCTTAGGGCAACATGTATGAATGGGGCTGCGCCAGAAGTCTGGTGTCTTTTAAGCCCGAGATATAGCGCAGACCTTTAAAACTCCCGCACTCTAATATCAGGCGCATTATAGGCGGGGCGCACTACAACCGTACAAAGCTATAGATTTAGAATTTTAGAATTCTAGGTGCATTACTGCTGGAATAGGTAAACCACTGTCAAAGAGGTTTACCTGAGTCAGTATTGACGTTTATGTGCTGGAATGCAACTGATTTATGACCTGCAGTAGAACAGGTCCATAAATCAGGTACATTCTGTACTATTTATATGCACATAAAAATTGGCATCTAAATGACAAAAATCATACATGTTGCCCTTAGTCTTCAGCTCCTCTCTTTCTAGGTACTCAATTAGAAGCCCCGCTCCCTGCTGGCTTGTTCTGTAGCTGCACTCTTTTCCTGTCAACTCAGTCTGCAGCCCCTCTCTGTTTCTGTCAGGTCAGTCTGCAACCCCTCTCTTTCTCAGTCAGCTCAATGTGCAGCCCCACTCTCAGTCAGCTCAGTGTGCAGCCCCTCTCTCTCAGTCAGCTTAGTGTGCAGCCCCTCTCTCTCAGTCAGCTCAGTGTGCAGCCCCACTCTCAGTCAGCTCAGTGTGCAGCCCCACTCTCAGTCAGCTCACTGAGCAGCCCCACTCTCAGTCAGCTCAGTGTTCAGCCCCTCACTCTCAGAAAGCTCAGTGTGCAACCCCTCTCTCTGTCAGCTCAGTGTGCAGCCCCACTCTCTTTCTTTCAGCTCAGTCTGCAGCCCCACTCTCTTTCTGTCAGTTCAGTCTGCAGCCCCTCTCTCTCTCAGTCAGCTGAGTCTGCAGCCCCTCTCTCTCTGTCAGCTCAGTGTGCAGCCCCACTCTCTTTCTGTCAGCTCAGTTTGCAGCCCCTCTCTCTCCCTGTTGGCTCCACCTTCAGGTACTCCCTTTCCCTGTCAGATCTGTCTTCAATCTCTCTCTTTTCTCCTTCAAATCAATGCTGATATCTTTACAAGCAAATAAAATTAACTCCAATAGGAGTTCAGCTCGGATTACTGTTGAAGAGAGAGATGAGGAGCTGCGGATTCACCTTTTGAGCCCCACACAAAAAATTAATCCAGATATAAGCCACGAATAAAATGTAAGATTTTCACAGCCCATGCAAGTCACATATGTACTCTTTGTATGCTTACCCCATACTATCCTCATTATTGTTCTGCTTTGTATCTGTATTCAATATAACTCTGGCATTGTATGCACGAATGAGGACGCTCAGGATGAAGCGTAGTATAGGTCCTCCATGATAGAAAAGTACATTGGACAGCAAGAGACATTGGGAGGATGAAGATTTAGGGACCCAAGAGAATTGGGCTCCAGGGTAAAAAAAAAGGCCTCATGTGTTTGCCTGTGGTACCAGGGCACAGCCCACACCCATTCCACCACCAACAAATTTCTACCCAGAACACAAAAAATGTGTGACCAATGAGTGAGATGCCCCAATTTTATGCACAGGACCAAACTGAAGTCATGGGTTCACTGAGGAGTCAAAGTGAGCTAAGTCCACCAATTCCCATCAAAACTTTGGAAACAATACAGGAATGTAGATTGGGATCTGGTAGTAGAATGGAAAAGCTGATCCCTATGACCCTGAAAAAGTCAGGCTAAGATCTAAGAGGGGTGTTTCTACCATAGATATAAATAGTATAATGTTATGATAAGCCATCGAAGTGTGATAGGTGCAGGTTCCACCTCTGGGTCCTACACCTATCACAGGAACAGGCCCCTGAAATTGTCAGCTCTGAATCGAGATCTCATTGCACTTGCTTATGACTGTCCATTCTGTTCTATGGGAGTTATGAGTCTGGCTGAACACAGCGCTCTTCTGTACTGGGAACTCCCATAGAACAGAATGGAGAACACAGCGCTCCCTGTACTGGGAACTCAAATAGAACAGAATGGAGAACACAGCGCTCCCCTATACTGGGAACTCCCATAGAACAGAATGGAGAACACAGCGCTCCCTGTACTGGGAACTCAAATAGAACAGAATGGAGAACACAGCGCTCCCCTGTACTGGGAACTCCCATAGAACAGAATGGAGAACACAGCGCTCCCCTGTACTGGGAACTCCCATAGAACAGAATGGAGAACAGAGTGCCTCCTTGTACTGGGAACTCCCATAGAACAGAATGGAGAACACAGCGATCTCTTGTACTGGAGCTCCCATAGAGGAGAATGGAGAAACACAGCGCCCCCTGTACTGGGATCTCCCATAGAACAGAATGGAGAACACAGCGCTTCCCTGTACTGGGAGCTCCCATAGGGGAGAATGGAGAACACAGCGCTCCCCTGTACTGGGAACTGCCATAGAACAGAATGGAAAACTAGGAACTCCCATAGAACAGAATGGAGAACAAAGTGCTCCCCTGTACTGGGAACTCCCATAGAACAGAATGGAAAACACAGCGCTCCCCTGTACTGGGAACTCCCATAGAACAGAATGGAGAAACACAGCGCTGCCCTGTACTGGGAACTCCCATAGAACAGAATGGAGAACACAGCGCTCCTCTGTATCTGGAACTCCCATAGAATAGAATGGAGAACACAGAGCTCTTCTGTACTGGGAACTTCCATAGAACAGAATGGAGAACACAGCGCTCCCCTGTACTGTGAACTCCTGTAGAACAGAATGGAGAACACAGTGCTCCCCTGTACTGGGAACTCCCATAGAAGAGAATGGAGAACACAGCGCTCCCATGTACTGGGAACTCCAGTAGAAGAGAATGGAGAACACAGTGCTCCCCTCTACTGTGAGCTCCCATAGAACACACTGGAGAACACAGCGCTCCCCTGTACTGGGAACTCCCATAGAACAGAATGGAGAACACAGCGCTCCCCTGCACTGGGAACTCCCATAGAACAGAATGGAGAACACAGCGCTCCCCTGTACTGGGAACTCCCATAGAACAGAATGGAGAACACAGTGCTCCCCTGTTCTGGGAACTCCCATAGAACAGTGTGGAGAACACAGCGCTCCCCCATACTGGGAACTCCCATAGAACAGAATGGAGAACACAGTGCTCTCCTGTACTGGGAACTTCATTAGAACAGAATGGAGAACACAGCACTCCCCTGTACCAGGAACTCCCATAGAGGAGAATGGAGAACACAGTGCTCCCCTGTACTGGGATCTCCCATAAAACAGAATGGAGAACACAGCGCTCCCCTGTACTGGGAACTCCCATAGAACAGAATGGAGAACACAGCGCTCCCCTGTACTGGGAACTCCCGTAGAACAGAATGGAGAACACAGCGCTCCCCTGTACTGTGAACTCCCGCAGAACAGAATGGAGAACACAGCGCTCCCCTGTACTGGGAACTCCCATAGAAAAGAATCGAGAACACAGAGCTCCCCTGTACTGCGAACTCCCATAGAAGAGAATGGAGAACACAGCGCTCCCCTGTACTGGGAACTCCCATAGAACAGAATGGAGATAACACAGCACTCCACTGTACTGGGAACTTCCATAGAACAGAATGGAGAACACAGTGCTCCCCTGTACTGGGAACTCTCATAGAATAGAATGGAGAACACAGCGCTCCCCTGTACTGGGAACTCCCGTAGAACAGAATGGAGAACACAGCGCTCCCCTGTAGTGGGAACTCCCATAGAAGAGAATGGAGAACACAGCGCTCCCCTGTACTGGGAACTACCATAGATCAGAATGGAGAATACAGCGCTCCCCTGAACTTGGAACTCCCATAGAAGAGAATGGAGAACACAGCGCTCCCCTGTACTGGGAACTCCCATAGAACAGAATGGAGACAACACAGCGCTCCCCTGTACTGGGAACTCCATTAGAACAGAATGGAGAACACCGAGCTCCCCAGAACTGGGAACTCCCATAGAACAGAATTGAGAACACAGCGCTCCCCTATATCGGGAACTCCCATAGAACAAAATGGAGAACACAGCGCTCCCCTGTACCGGGAACTCCCATAGAGGAGAATGGAGAACACAGTGCTCCCCTGTACTGGGAACTCCCATAGAGGAGAATGAAGAACACAGCGCTCCCTTGTACTGGGAACTCCCATAGAGGAGAATGGACAACACAGTGCTCCCCTGTACTGGGAACTCGCATAGAGGAGAATGGAGAACACAGCACTCCCCTGTACTGGGAACTCCCATAGAACAGAATGAAGAACACAGCGACCCCTGTACTGGGAACTCCATTAGAACAGAATGGAGAACACAGCGCTCCCCTGTACTGGGAAATCCCATAGAACAGAATGGAGAACACAGCGCTCCCCTATTTCGAGAACTCCCATATAACAGAATGGAGAACACAGCGCTCCCCTGTACCGGGAACTCCCATAGAGGAGAATGGAGAACCCAGCGCTCCCCTGTACTGGGAACTCCCATAGAGGAGATGGAGAACACAGCACTCCCCTGTACTGGGAACGCCCATAGAACAGAATGGAGAATACAGTGTTCCCCCATACTGGGAACTCCCATAGAGGAGAATGGAGAATACAGCCACTCCCTGTACTGGGAACTCCCATAGAGGGAAGGGAGAACCACAGTGCTCCCCTGTACTGGGAACTCCCATAGAGGAGAATGGAGAACACAAGCTGCTCCCCTGTACTGGGAAAACTGCCATAGAGGAGAATGGAGAACACAGCACTCCCCTGTACTGGGAACTCCCATAGAGGAGAATGGAGAACACAGGGCTCCCTGTACTGGGAACTCCCATAGAGGAGAATGGAGAACACAGCGCTCCCCTGTACTGGGAACTGCCATAGAGGAGAATGGAGAACACAGCGCTCCCCTGTACTGGGAACTGCCATAGAGGAGAATGGAGAACACAGCGCTCCCCTGTACTGGGACCTGCCATAGAGAGAAATGGAGAACACAGTCCCTCCCCTGTACTGGGAACTCCCATAGAGGAGAATGGAGAAACACAGTGCTCCCCTGTACTGGGAACTCCCATAGAGGAGAATGGAGAACACAGCACTCCCCTGTACTGGAACTCCCATAGAGGAGAATGGAGAATACAGTGCTCCCCAGTACTGGGAACTCCCATAGAGGAGAATGGAGAACACAGCACTCCCCTGTACTGGGAATCCCCATAAGGAGAATGGAGAACACAGTGCTCCCTGAAACTGGGAACTCCCATAGAGGAGAATGGAGAACACAGCGCTCCCCTGTACTGGGAACTACCATAAAGGAGAATGAAGAACACAGCACTCCCCTGTACTGGGAACTCCCATAGAGCAGAATGGAGAACACAGTGCTCCCCTGTACCGGGAACTCCCATAGAGAAGAAGAGAGAGCACAGCGCTCCCCTGTACTGGGAAATGCCATAGAGGAGAATGGAGAACACAACGCTCCCCTGTACTGGGAACTCCCATAGAGGAGAATGGAGAGTCGTGCAAGTGTGACCAGTTCTCCTTTCTGTGCTGAGACTTTAAGGGGCCCATTCCAGAGTTGGGACCCCCACCTATCCTATCCATATGCCACTGCATTAACTACAGCCATAGCAGCTGCTATTAGGTCCAGAGGTGGAGGGGGCCCCAATCAGGTACAAGAACATTACAAGGTAACAAGTATTTGGTGGTTTTCTGCTCTCCAGCTCTACTATGCGGGTTCCCTGATACATGGCGGTATTACTTACTTCTTTAATCATTGCTACTTATGCTGCTGTTTTAGTTTATTGCCATTAGGCCATGTCCACACTGCACGGGTTTTCGGCCGGTTTTTCAGCCGGTTTGCGGTTTTTCAGACCGCCTGAAAAAACGGCCGAAAATGAGCACAATTGTGCTCTATGGAAAACCCGTGCAGCAGTCCCCACAGTCCCCACTGCTCGGGTTTTCCGCCCGACTGTTTGGTCGCGGGCGGACCCGCGGCAAAACATTGACCCCGCACCCTCGTCCGTCCGGAAACCGAGCGGTTCACTGGGAGGGGGGAGGGCTGTTCTTCGCTCATCGTAGAGAAAACCCGTCCCCCCCGCGGCCGTGAGGACGGCCACAAAACAGGACAAATACCGGCCCTTAGGTTTGTGGGGCTTCATCTCATTTTGCTATGGGGCCCTATCAATTCTAGTTCCGCCCCTGACTTCTGCAATAGGGCCCAAAGATTAGAGAGACCCATTCAGGTGCAAGAACAAGTCATCCCAAGTTGGTGTCTCTCTATTATGTACAACTACTAGGTAGGTTTTCTGTGATGTGGCGGTATTATTCATAACTTCATTTATACATATGCTGCTGCTTTCTGAGTTTCCCGTCTTCGGAGGTGGGGGCCCATTTTGCTCTGGGGGACCCATGAATTATAGTTCTACTCTTGGATCAGGATGAAGGCTCTGGTGGTGGCCCCCCCGACATTGTCAAACCGGTGGAGACCCCTTCTGGCCTCCCTTTTATCCATCCCTGGGTGATGATCCTGAGAGAGTCCAAATCCCATTATTTTGTGGTATCTTTTGTCTCCCGTCCTCTTGTATCTCTCTTTGTATCACTTTGCCGCTCTGATGTGTTCCTGTTGTGCTCAACAGGCTCATTTACAAAGAGAAGGCCATAAACCTTGAGTTACAATAAAACTCCCACGGCCAATCGTTCCTTTCTTTGTGGTCACTGCTGGAGAACATAGCGTTCTCTCCGCACGACAGGACTTCTTTTTTTTTTTTCAGGGGTCCCTCTTACGTTTTCATAAGCTTTTATGTTTCCTTGACTATTCCAAAGCCCCCGATGGTCGTAGTAAAAGCACAATGTGCTGCCATCAGCATGTAGCTCCGGAGATCCCTGACGCTCCCTTCATTCTGATCACAGTTTTATTATGTGAGGGAGACCCAAGTGATACAAACTTCAAGTGTGTGGGGTCAAGCGGGGTCTTCAATGGCTGGGTTATCCGCTGCCAAGGTCAGCACAGTTCAGGATTCCTCTCTTTATCCTCCATGGGGTTTATGGCTTCCAATTCTTCGTTGGTCTCTTGTCCTCAGTTCACTCCTCTGGTTTCCAGAAGTAACTGTTAACCTCGACCCCCTTTATTGTTCCTTAAGACTCAATGAGCTCAAAGTTTGACTCCTGCCCCCTCCATAACTTCCCTTTTACAACAGGTTTTAAT
This sequence comes from Phyllomedusa bahiana, assembly GCA_025379985.1. Classification (NCBI taxonomy): domain Eukaryota; kingdom Metazoa; phylum Chordata; class Amphibia; order Anura; family Hylidae; genus Phyllomedusa; species Phyllomedusa bahiana. The sequence continues at coordinate 16,894 of JAODAL010027991.1, read as the reverse complement.
GTCGTGTTTTGCTACAATTTATCCACTGTCTTTCCTGAGTCGGGCTGAAGAGTTCAGGTCATGGCCTAGAATGAGGCATATTGTGTACACTATAGGCCCTAGAGGGCTGGGGGCCGTAACCAGTGTCAGGCTGGGGTGCCTACAGCCCACCAGAAGACTTCATTCTTAGGGCCACCAGTGGAGTTGATTCTTGGGTCCACCAGTGGAGATGATTCTTGGGGCCACCAGTGGAGTTAATTCTTGGGGCCACCAGTGAAGTCGATTCTTGGGGCCACCAGTGGAGTTGATTCTTAGGGCCACCGGTGGAGTTGATTGTTGGGGCCACCAGTGGAGATGATTCTTGGGGCCACCAGTGGAGATGATTCTTGGGGTCACCAGTGGAGATGATTCTTAGGGCCCAGCAGTGGAGATGATTCTTGGGTCTCACCAGTGGAGTTGATTCTTGGGGCCACCAGTGGAGTTTATTCTTGGGGCCACCAGTGGAGTCGATTCTTGGGGCCACCAGTGGAGATGACTCTTGGGGCCACCAGTGGAGATGATTCTTGGCGCCACCAGTGGAGATGATTCTTGGAGCTCACCAGTGGAGTTGATTCTTAGGGGCCACCAGTGGAGATGATTCTTGGGTCTCACCAGTGGAGTTGATTCTTGGGACTACCAGTGGAGTTGATTCTTGGGGCCCACCAGTTGAGTCTATTCTTGGTGCCACCAGTGGAGTCTATTCTTGGGGGGCCACCAGTGGAGTCTATTCTTGGGGGGCCACCAGTGGAGTCTATTCTCGGGGGCCCACCAGTGGAGTCTATTCTTGGGGCCCACCATTGGAGTTGATTCTTGGGGCCCAAGAGTGGAATTGATTCTTGGGGCCCACCAGTGAAGTTGATTCTTAGGACCACCAGTGGAGTCAATTCTTGGGCCCCAAGAGTGGAATTGATTCTTGGGGCCCACCAGTGAAGTTGATTCTTAGGACTACCAGTGGAGTCAATTCTTGGGGCCCAAGAGTGTAGTTGATTCTTGAGGCCCACCAGTGGAGTTGATTCCTGGGGCCAAACAGTGGAGATGATTCTTGGGGTCCACCAGTGGAGTTGATTCTTGGGGACCTCCAGTGGAGTTGATTCTTGGGACTCACCAGTGGTTGATTCTTGGGGCCACCAGGGGAGTTGATTCTTGGGGCCACCAGTGGAGTCAATTCTTGGGGCCCACCAGTGGAGTCAATATTTGGGGCCCAAGAGTGAAATTGATTCTTGGGGCTACCAGTGAAGTTGATTCTTAGGGCCACCAGTGGAGTCGATTCTTGGGGCCCAAGAGTGTAGTTGATTCTTGAGGCCCCATGGAGTTGATTTCTGGGCCAACAGTGGAGTTGATTCTGGACTCCAGTGGAGTTGTTTCTTGGGGCTCACCAGTGGAGTTGATTCTTGGGACTCACCAGTGGAGTTGATTCTTGGGACTCACCAGTGGAGTTGATTCTTGGGACTCACCAGTGGAGTTGATTCTTGGGGCCCACCAGTGGAGTTGATTCTTGGTGCCACCATGGAGTTGATTCTTTGGGCCACCAGTGGGGTTCATTCCTGGGGCCACCAGTGGAGTTGAGTCTTGGGACCCACCAGTGGAGTTAATTCTTGAGGCCCACCAGAGGAGTTGATTCTTGAGGCCACCCTACAGCTCTTGTACATGCACATGACTCTTGCACTCTGACTCTTTTCTCTACCTATCTCCCTGAAAATCAACCCCCGGCCTTCCATGCAGAGAGGCCCACCAGGCGTTTCCTCTACTTCCCTATGGGCCAGTTCAAGCCTGGTCATCACCTTACCCCACTCTAACTTTAATGGATCCAGGACATGAGACACACGCACCACCTCATAGACATTTTTGTGCTCATCACTTCCATTTTGGGACCTCCAGCACTTGTTGTGGGGTGCAGGTCGTTCCTTGAGGTTCCACTACACACTCTTGTAGTTGTATTATTTTCCAGTCAAGGTTGATGGAGAGAAACAAAGGATGAAGCACAGCATGAATTACACATGATTTATTCCCATTTACTGAAGTGCAAGATCTGATGAGATCATCATGAAATGACGCAAGAGGCAAATGCCGCACAAGACGCCGTCGTAACTGTGACCGAATACAGGAAGGAACCAGTAGAAACACAGCAGATTATCTATGTCCATATAAATAATAGACACATACATACATATAAATACACCTAAACATATACAATCTTAGATAAGTACAAGAGTACAACAGCATTAAGATAGATAGATACAGTATCTCACAAATGTCAATACACCCCTAAGGTTTTTGGAAACATTGTATTATATTTTTCATGGGACAACACTGAAGATCTGACACTTTGATACAATGTAGTCAGTGTACAGCTTGTATAACAGGGGAAATGTGGTGCCCTCAAAATAACTCAACACACAGCCATCAATGTCTAAACCACTGGCAACAAAAGTGAGTACACCCCTAAGTGACAGCAAAAGTGAATACACCCATTATTGAAAATGGACTCATTTTGCCTAATTTGCTATTTTCCCTTTATGGTGTCATGTGACTCACTAGTGTTACAAGATCTCAAGTGTGAATGTTGAGCAGGTGTGATAAATGTGGTGTTATCACTGTCATACTGGTCACTGGAAGTTCAACATGGCTCCTCATGGCAAAGAACTGTCTGAGGATCTGAAAAAAGAATTGTTGCTCTACATAAAGATGGCCGAGGCTATAAGAAGAAGCCAACACCCTGACACTGAGCTGCAGCACGGTGGCCAAGACCATACAGCGGTTAAACAAGACAAGTTACACTCAGAACAGGTCTCGTCATGGTCGACCAAAGAAGCTGAGTGCACGTGCTCAGCGTCATATCTAGAGATGAGTGCTGCCAGCATTGCTGCAGAGGTTACAGGGGTGGGAGGGTCGGACTGTCAGTGCTCAGATCATACGCTGCACACTGCATCGGATTGGTCTGCATTGCTGTCATCCAAGAACGAAGCCTCTTCTGAAGATGATGCACAAGGAAAGGCTCAAAAACAGTTTTCTGGGAAGCCAGGCAGACTAAGCCATCTTGTTTTATAGTCTGAATGATGCCAGATAAACTTATTCTGGTCAAGATGTGTACTGGACAACCATAGGTAATGTGTAGAATAGACAAGTGTGTCTTGTACAGGTCAAGCATAGTGGTTGGGGATGTCATGGTTGTGGGGTCTGCATGAGTAGCTTCAATGTGGGAAGCTACAGTTCATTGAAGGATACCATAAAAATGCCAACATGTACTGTGTCATAATGAAGCAGAGATTGATCTCTCCCTTCTGGGCCACAGGGTATTATTCCTACATGATAACGGCCCCAACCTCCAACTCCAAGTCGACCACTGCTAAAGAAAATGAGGGTAAGGTGTGGATGGCCAAGCGTCTAGGACTAAACCCTATTGAGCTATACTGTGGGGGGATCCTCAAACGGAGGTGGAGAGCACAAGGTCTCTAACACGTCCACACAGCTCTCGTGAGTCAATTAGGGGTGTACTCACTTTTGTTGTCACTTAGGGAGTTTGTACTTCCACTTTGTTGTACTTAGGGGTGTACTCACTTTTGTGATCACTTAGGGTTGTACTCACTTTTGTTGCAGCAGTTTAGACATTGATGACTGAGTGCTGACTTATTTTGAGGGCAGCAAATTTACACTCTGATACAGGCTGGACACTGACTACTTTACACTGTATCAAAGTGTCAGATCTTCAGTGGTGTCCCATGAAAAGATGGAATACAATATTTACAAAAATGTGAGGGGTGTACTCATGTTTATGAGATACTGTAGATCTAAGATAGATAGACATATAGATAGATATGAGATAGATAGATATGAGATAGATAGATATGAGATAGATAGATATGAGATAGATATGAGGTTAGATAGATAGCTTGACGATAGATAGTTTTGTGATAGTAATATGAGATAATAGATATGAGATAGATAGTTATGAAGATAATGATAGATATGAGGATAGATTGATAGATATGAGATCGATAGAAGATAGATAGGATTAGAAATGAGATAGAATAGAATATGAGAGAGATAGATATGAGGATAGATAGATAGATTTCTTGAGATAGATAGTAGGATAGATAGATCAGATTGAGATAGATAGATATGCGGAGAGATAGATATGGTAGATAGATAGATTATGGATAGATAGATGATCGATGATAGATCGATATGAGATTAGATGATAGATAGATTGATAATGGATATGAGAGAGAGATAGATATGAGATAGATAATATGAGATAGATAGATAGATGATATGTGATAGATTGTTAGATAGATAGATAGATAGATAGATAGATATGAGACTAGATAGTTTGGGATATACAGTTTGATAGATAGATAGATATGGGATAGATAGATATGAAGATAGATAGATCGATATGAGATAGATGATAGATTAGATTGATACAGATAGAATAGTATGAGACAGGTTAAATAAGATATGAGATAGATAGAAACATAGTTATGGGATAGATAGCTAGATAGAATAGATAGTTATGAGTAGAATAGATATGAGTTAGATAGATTATGAGATAGTGATAGATAGATAGATAGATATGGGATAGATAGCTAGATTGATAGATAGAATAGGTAGATATGGGATAGATATAGATAGATAGGATAGATAGATAGATAGATAGTTAGATAGATATGGGATAGATAGATTAGATATGGATTAGGTGGATAGATATGCAGATAGGATAGATAGATAGATAGATAGATGATAGATCGTCTGGATAGATTGATTAGATAGATAGATATGAGATAGATAGATAGGGATAGTAGATAGGATGTTAGATAGATTGAATAGATAGGATATGGGATAGGATAGATTGAGATAGATAGTAGTTACGATAGTTATGAGATCAGATAGACAGATATGGGATAGATATGAAGATAGACTAGATATGAGATAGATTGATCGATAGATATGGGAATACAGGGGGGGGGGGGGGGGGGAATAGAAAATTAGGGTTTAGATATGGGTTAAGATAGATTGTTAGATATGCGATCGATAGCATATTGAGATAGATAGGTATGGGATAGATATGAGGATAGATAGATATGAATAGATAGATAGTTATGAGATAGAATAGATGATATGGTAGATAGATAGATTATTAGATAGGATATGATGATAGAAATATTTTATGAGATAGATAGATATGAGATTAGATAGACTTTGAGATTGATAGATAGGAGACGGATAGATAGATAGATAGATAGATAGATAGTTAGATATGAGATAGCAAGATTAGTTATGTGATAGATAGATATGAGATAGATAGATAATTGTATGAGATAGATAGATATGAGATAGATAGATAGATAGATAGATAGATAGATATGAAGAAAGATAGATTTGAGGATAGATAGTTATGAGATAGTTAGTGATATGAATAATATGAGATATGATAGATAGATAGATAGATTGATAGATATGAGATAGATAGGTAGATAGAGTGATAGATAGATAGATAGATATGAGATGATGCTATTGAGATAGATAGATAGATATATAGATAGATGATAGATAGATAAGAGATAGTAGATAGATAGATAGATAGAAAGATAGATAGTTATGAGACAGTTAGATAGGAGATAGATAGATAGATAGATAGATTTGATAGATAGATTGATATGAGACAGATAGTATGATATAGATAGATAGATAGTTAGATATGTGGTTGATAGATAGATAGGATAGATTATGAGAACAGATAGATATGAGATAGATAGATATGAGATAGAATAGGATAAGGACAGATCATATATTATGAGATAGATGATCGATATCGTATGGGATATAGATAGACAGATAGATAGATATGGGAGATATGAGATTGATAGGATAGATAAGGATAGATAGATAGATATGAGATAGATAATACAATAGATAGATTATGAGATAGATATGAGATGATAGAGGATTATGAGATAAGATTAGATAGTTATGAGATAGATAGATAGATAGATAGATGATAGTATGAGATAGATAGATATGAGATGATAGATAGTATAGATAAGGGTTAAGATTGATAGTTAGATAGATAGTTAGAATGAGATAAATAGATAGATAGATATGGATAGATAGATAGATAAGAGATAGATAGACAGAATGGGATGATAATGTGATAGATTAGGCAGTATGGGGATATACAGATAAGATAGATAGGATAGATAGTTAGATAGATAGATAGATAGATAGATAGATATGGGATAGTAGATAGATAGATATGAGATAGTTAGATAGATGATATTATGTGATTGATAGTATATGAGTTAGATAGATAGAAATTAGATAGATAGATAGGATAGATAGTATGAGATAGATTAGTATGAGATAGATAGATAGATCTGGGAATACAGATAGATAGACTAGACAATGGGATATACAGATAGATTGATGTAGATAGGGATAGATCGTAGATAGTTGATTGTATAGATAGTGATAGATTAGATATGAGATAGATAGATAGTTAGATAGATTGGATATGGGGAGAGATAGATAGATAGATAGATATGTTGTTAGCTAGTTATTGAGATAGATCAGATAGATGATAGATAGATCGAATAGATATGGGATAGATCGATGATAGTTAGCATATGAGATAAATAGATAGGATAGGTATGAGATAGATGATAGATAGATAGATAGATTTGAGATAGATAGATAAGATATGAGATAGATAGCCCGATGATGGGAGATACAGATAGATAGATAGATAGATAGATTGATATGAGATGATCCGATAGATCTGTGATAGATAGATAGAGATAGAAGATATGAGATAAGATAGATAGATAGATAGATTATGATAGATAGTAGATAGATAGATAGATAGATATGGGATAGATAGATAGATAGTTAGATTGAGATAAATAGTTAGATATGATGATAGATAGATAGATAGCTTGATATGAGATAGTTTGATCAGATATGGATAGATAGACAGTGATATGGGATAGATATGAGATAGATAGAAGATATGAGATAGATTGAAGAATATGGGACTATACAGATAGATAGATAGGATCAGATAGATAGATAGATATGGGACTAGAAGATAGTATAGGATAGATAGATTGTAGTTGATGAGATAGATAGATAGATAGATAGATAGATAGATAGATATGAGATAGATAGATAGATAGATAGATATGAGATAGATAGATATGAGATAGATAGATAGATAGATAGATAGATCTGGGATATACAGATAGATAGATATGGGATATACAGATAGATAGATAGATATATAGTGATATGATTCGATAGTGATAGATACGATATTGAGCTAGATTATGAGATAGATAGATGGATATGAGATAGAATAGATACATAGCGAGATAGATAGATAGAATAGATATGGGGATAGATAGATAGTTAGCTATGTGAAGATATAAATAAATAGATAGATAGATATATATAGATATGAGATAGATAGATAGATAGATATGAGATAGATAGATAGATAGATATGAGATAGATAGATAGATAGATAGATAGATATGAGATAGATAGACAGATATGGGATAGATATGAGATAGATAGAGAGATATGAGATAGATAGATAGATAGATAGATAGATATGAGATAGACAGATAGATAGATATGAGATAGATAGATATGAGATAGATAGAAATGAGATAGATAGATAGATAGATATGAGATAGATAGATAGATAGATAGATAGATAGATCTGGGATATACAGATAGATAGATAGATAGATAGATATGGGATAGATAGATGACTAGATATGAGATTAGATAGATAGAAGATATGAGATAGATAGATAGTATGGGGATAGATAGTAGTTGATTTGAGATAGATTAACTTAAATAGATAGATAGATTGAGATAGATATGAGTTAGATAGATAGATTAGATATGAGATTTAGATAGATATGAGATAGATAGATTTGCAGAAGATAGATAGATAGATAGATAATGAGTAGATTGATAGATAGTTAGATATGAGATAGATAGACAGATATGGGTATAGATAGGAGATAGATAGAGAGATAGGAGATAGATAGAAAGATGATAAGGTTGACAGATCAGATCAGATAGATAGATATGAGATAGATAGATAGATAGATATGAGATTGAAAGATAGATATGAGATAGTTAGATAGATATGAGATGATAGTAGATAGAATAGATAGATGAGATAGATAGATAGATAGATAGATAGATCTGGGATTTACAGCTAGATAGATAGATGTAGTATGGGATAGATAGATAGATAGATATGAGATGATATGAGATTAGATAGATATGAGATAGATAGATATGAGATAGATAGTTAGAATGAGATAGATAGATAGATATGAGATTGATAGATATGAGATAAGGATTGATAGATATGAGATTAGATTGATATGAGGATAGATAGATCTGGGATAATAAGATAGATAGATATGGGATATACAGATAGATAGATAGAATAGTTAGATTGATATGGGATAGATATGATAGATAGTTTAGATAGATTAGATATGAGATAGATAGGATAGATATGGTGATAGATAGATAGATATGAGATAGATGATAGTTAGACTATGAGATAGAGAGAACAGATATGGGATTGCTAGACAGATATGGGTTAGATATGTGATAGATAGATACGATATGAGATGATAGACAGATATGCGATATACAGATAGATAAGATAGGATAGATAGATAGATAGATATGGGATAGATAGATAGATGATAGATAGATAGTTAGTATAGATAGATATGAGATAGCTAGATAGATATAAGATATGAGATAGATAGTATGAGATAGATAGAGAGAGATAGAATCAGATATGAGATGATAGAGCATATGAGTAGATAGATAATAGTAGATAGATTGGGATATACAGATAGTAGATATGGGATAGTAGATGATAGATAGATATGCTGATAGATAGATTGAATAATAGATATGAGATAGATTGAGATAGATAGATGGATATGAGATAGATAGATAGATAGTTAGTTTGATAGATTATGGGATAGATTAGATAGATAGATATGAGATAGATAAATAAATAGATAGATAGATATGAGTAGATATGTGATTAGATAGTATAGATAGATATGAGGTTAGATAGATAGATAGATAGATATGAAGATAGATAGACTAGATAGATAGATAGATAGGAGATGAGATAGATAGAGCCAGATTGGGATAGATATGAGATAGTACGAGAGATATGAGGATGATATGGATTGATAGATAGATAGAGTTGGTATAGACTGATTGATTAGATAGAGATAGATAGTTATGAGATAGATAGAAATTGAGATGAGAGCATATCTAGATAGAGATTGATAAGATAGATCGATAATAGATAGATGATAGATAGATTGATAGATAGAACTGGGATATACAGATTGATAGATGATAGATATGGGATAGATAGATAGATACTATATGAGTATAGATAGATAGTAGATATGAGTAGATAGATGATATGGATAGATAGATAGATATGAGTTAGATAATAAATAGATTGATTGATATGAGATAGATAAGAGTAGATAGATAGGTATGAGATAGATAGTATGAGATAGATAGATATGAGATCCAGAGATAGATAGATAGATATGAGATAGCTAGTTAGATGATAGATAGATATGAGATTGATAGACAGATATGGGGATAGATAGAGATAGATAGAGAGATATGAGATAGATAGATAGTAAGATTGGATAGACAGAATAGATAGATAGATAGAAATGAGATAATAGATAGATAGATAGATATGAGATAGATAGATAGATATGAGATATATAGATAGATAGTTAGATATGAGATACGATAGGATAGATAGATAGATTGGGATATACAGATTGTTAGCTAGATAATAGATATGGATGTTAGATAGATAGATGATAGAGATAGATAGATAGATATGAGTAGATAGATATGAGATAGATAGATATGAGATAGATAGATAGAAATGAGAGTAGGATAGGATCGATATGAGATATATAGATATGAGATTAGATTAGATAGATTTGAGATAGATAGATTTGAGATAGATAGAATCTGGGATATACAGATAGCTAGATATGGGATATAAAGATATGATAGATAGATAGACGAGATTAGATAGATAGTAGATAGATATGGGGATTGATAGATAGATAGATAGATAGATAGTTAGATATGAGGATAGAAGATATGAGTTTGATAGTTGGATATGAGATAAGGTAGATAGATAGATAGATCGATAGATAGATGAATGTGGATAGATAGATAGATAGATAGATATGAGGACAGATAGATTATGAGATAGATAGATAGATAGATAGTTCGATTAGAGATAGATAGATAGATAGATATGAGACAGATAGATATGGAGATAGATAGATAGTAGATAGATAGATAGTTATGAGCTAGTGATAGATTGCTTAGATATGAGACAGATAGATATGAGATAGTTAGATTATGCGATAGATAGGATTGATAGCATAGATAGATAGATAGGATTGAGATAGATAGATAGACAGATACTGAGATAGAGAGATCGATAGAATTATGGATAATTACAGTAGATTGTGATATGGATAGATATGAGATAGATAGATAGATATGGGATATAGCTAGATAAGATTTGCGATAGATAAATTATAGTTCAGATATGAGATAGATAATGAGATAGTTATGATAGATATGAGATAGCTCGATTGATATGAGATAGATAGTCAGATACTGGGATAGATATGGGATTGATATGATTGATGATAGATAGATAGTTAGTTAGGATATGAGATTAAATAGATAGTAGATATGAGATAGATAGGATAGATATGAGTAGATAGACAGATATGGGATATCAGAATAGATAGATAGATAGCTAGATAGATAGATTGTAGATAGATTAGTTAGATAGATAGCATAGATATGGGATAGATAGATTATGAGTTAGAATAGAATAGATAGATAGATAGTATGAGATAGATTGATATGAGTTAGTGAGATAGAAATGAGATAGATATGAGTTAGATAGTTATGAGTTAGATAGATATTGTGAAAGGATAATAGATAGATAGATAGATAGATTGGGATATACAGAGAGATAGATATGGGATATATACCAGATAGATAGATAGATATGGGATAGATAGTTTTTTGATAGATAGATTTGGGATAGATAGATAGACTATGAGATAGAAGATAGATAGATATGAGTTAGATATGATATGAGATAGATAGTTAGATAGAGAGATAGGGATAGTTAGATAGATAGATAGATAGATTGTTAGATATGAGATAAATAGATAGGATAGATAGATAATGAAGATAGATAGAATAGATATGAAGATAGATAGACAGATATGGGATAGATTAGATTGATATGAGATAGATAGGATAGATATGAGATAGATCGAACAGATATGGGTTGATATGGGATAGTTAGATAGTTAGATAGATACGATAGATAGATAGATAGATCAGAATAGTTAGTATGAGTATTAAATAGATAGTATGATATGAGATTGATTATCTAGTTTTGAGATAGATAGACAGATTCATGGATTATACAGATAGTAGATAGATTATAGATAGATGAAGGATCGATATGGGATAGTTAGATATGAGATAGATAGATAGTAGATTAGATAGATAGATAGATAGATTGAGATAGAGAGTATGAGATTAGATAGATAGAATAAAAAAAATTGAGATAATAGATAGATAGTTAGATTGAGATAGATGATAGGAGAGGATGATAGGACTAGATAGATCTGGGATATTTACAGATAGATATATAATGGGATTTACAGATAAGATAGATAGATATGGGTATAGATAGCTTGTTAGATAGATATGTGTTAGATAGATATGAGATAGATAGATAGAAGATAGATAGATATGGGATTAGATAGATAGATAGTTTGATAGATATGTGATAGATAGATATGAGATTATAGATAGATAGATAGATAGATATGGATAGATAGATAGATAGTTAGACTATGAGATAAATGATAGATAGATATGAGATAGATAGATAGATTGATCTTGAGATAGATAGATAGATTAGATAGATAGACAGATATGGGATATAACAGATAGATTAGATAGATAGTATAGATAGATTATGATTGATAGATTGATTGATATGAGATAGATAGATATGAGATAGATAGATAGATAGATAGATAGATAGATAGATATGGGATAGATAGATAGATAGATAGATAGTTAGGTATGAGATAAATAGATAGATATGAGATAGATAGATAGATATGAGATAGATAGACAGATATGGGATAGATAGACAGATATGGGATAGATATGAGATAGATAGATAGATATGAGATAGATAGACAGATATGGGATATACAGATAGATAGATAGATAGATATGGGATAGATAGATAGATAGATAGATGGATATGAGATAGATAGATAGATAGATAGATAGATAGATAGAATAGATAGATTTATAGCTATGGTTAGATAGATATGAGATAGATAGATAGAAATGAGATTATAGATAGATGTAGATAGGATATGAGTTAGTTAGATTTGTGGATAGATAGATAGATAGATCTGAGGATATACAGATAGATAGATAGGTAGTAGATGTTATATGAGGATAGATAGATCTGAGCTGATAGATAGAAATGAGATAGTCGTAGAGAGATAGTTAGATAGTTTGAGATAGATAGATATGAGATAGATAGATGATAGATTGGGATATACAGATAGATAGATAGATTGGGATAGATAGATACATAGTGTGTGAAGATGATATGAGATAGATAGATATGAGATAGATATGAGATAGATAGATGGGATATGAGGATAGATAGATAGGTTAGATAGATATGGGATAGATAGATAGATAGATATGAGATAGATATTAAATTAGATAATAGATATGAGTTAGATATGAGAGTGCTAGATAGAGAGATAGGATATGAGTTAGATAGATCTATAGATTAGATTATATATGAGATGATAGATAGATAGGATAGATTTGAGATAGATAGATAGATATTTAGATAGATATGAGAAGAGAGACAGATATGGGATAGTTATGAGATAGAAAGAGAGATATGTGATAGATAGATAGATAGATTAGATATGAGATAGACGTTAGTTAAGATAGTTTGAGAGGATAAGATATGAGATAGATAGATAGATAGATAGATATGGAGATAGGCTAGATATGTTAGAATATACTAGATTGAGGATTTACAGATGATAGATTGATGATAGATAGATTTATAGTTTGCGGATAGATAGATAGTTAGAGTATGAGGATAGATAGATAGATAGATATGAGATTGATAGATATGTGATAGATAGTAGAATGAGATTGATAGATAGATATGAGAGAGATAGATAGGATTTGCGATAGATAGATAGAAGTAGATAGATAGATTATGGAGATAGGATAGTTGATGAGAATAGATAGATGGGGTATGAGATTGGTAGCACAGATTAGATTGATTAGATGTTAGATAGATAGATATAAAATAGCTAGATAGATAGATATCAGTAGATAGATAGAGATAGATTGATATAATTAGATAGGGATAGATAGATATGTGAGATAGATAGATAGATAGTATGAGGAAGATAGATAGATAGATAGATATGGGATAGGATAGTTATGCGATAGTTAGATTGATATGGGGGGGGGAGGGAGGGGGGGGGGTGGGATAGATTGATAGATAATGATATGAGGTAGATAGTAGATTGTGGATGAGATATATAGATATGTGATAGTAGTTAGATTGATAGATAGTTAGACTAGATAGGTATGCCGGGTAGATAGCGATAGATATTATAGATAGATAGATAGATAGATAGATAGATGGATAAATAGATAGATATGAGATAGATAGATAGATGTATAAATAGATATGAGATAGATAGATAGATAGATAGATAGATAGATAGATATGAGATAGATAGATAGAATAATGAGATAGATAGATAGATAGATAGCTATGATATAGATAGATAGATATGAGATAGATAGTGATAGATTGAATAGATTGTTATGAGATAGTTAGATAGATAGAGAGATATGAGATGTGATAGATAGATAGTTAGCTATGAGATAGATAGTAGATAGATAGATAGATAGATCTGAGATAGATAGTAGATATGAGATAGATAGATAGATAGATTGATAGATAGTTATGTGAATAGATGGATAGATATGAGAAAGCTAGATTTTGAGATAGATAGTACGATAGATAGATGATAGATAGGTAGATAGACATGAGATAGATAGATAGATAGATATGACGAGAGATAGATTTGATAGATCAGATAGATAGATTGAGCTTAGATAGATAGATGATGATTAGATAGATATGAGTAGATAGATAGGATAGATATGAGAAAGATAGATAGATAGTAGATATGTAGATGAGATGATAGATTGATTGATATGATGATAGATTAGATAGAAAGATAGTGATGAGATAGAATAGATGATATGGGATAGATAGATAGTAAGATAATATGAGATAGATAGATTTGACGATAGTAGATAGGCGATAGATAAGATAGGATAGTAGTATGAGAGAGATAGATAGATAGTTAGATATGAGATGAGATAGATGATAGATAGATAGATAGATGGATTGAGATAGATAGATAGATAGATAGGAGCTTAGAAATTAGATAGATAGTTAGATAGATAGATGGATATGACGATAGAGAGATATGATGATTGATATGGGCTAGATAGTTATGAGATAGATAGATTAGATAGATAGTAAGATAGTTATGAGATAGATAGATAGATAGATTAGATAGTTATGGGATAGATAGATAGATGGATAATTAGATAGATTAAGATAGGATAGTATAAATTCATCTGGGCACTTTTGTATGATGTCACAATCTCTTTCTGCTCTGGAAGGTTTCATAGTGGAGATTCTACAGAGCTTACTGTCTACAGGAGGTCGTGCAATGCTTCCTCTTTGAGCACTTTTTTGTGTTAAATGTACAGGAAGAGCAGCTGAATTCACCAGGAGCCATTAATGTGGAGGGATAGATCCAAGTCTTCTCCGGTGTTACATGTAGGACATGTCAGATCTGGGGCAGAGCAGTAGAAGTTTTTACCGAATAATTAATTTGGAACAATGGACACCAGAATAAAGTTCCCAGGTTTATGAGAACTCAGTAAATTCACATTTTTGGCTTTGAATGCACCTGATGAAATGATAAATTGAAGGAATTCGGGGAAAACGTTTGCTGGTGTAACTGAGAGGCGGTAGTCCAGGCTGCGCGGTGCTTGCAGCGTCTCTTGTGTAAACTCAATCCAAGGCACAAGTGTCTCTGTGAAACGGGACTGTAATCCAAGCAGGGGCAAAATCAAAGGTGCCAGCATGATCTGCTGCCATGGGATGGTCTCCCACCGAATTGGTATCATAATGTATTGCATGAGGATCATCGAAGCTGATCCTGTGCGCACAAAGAGTCACCCTAATGAGTGTGCTAACGTCCTCTGCCTCGTGGATTTATTTGCATTGCGAGGCTGGCACAGCAAACATGAACATATACAGATCAACAAAGGGGGGTTTTTGGATTCTAAACAGTTTCTCAAGATTCATTTAAGGTTAATAATTTGTCTTGAATGTGGCGTACATTATGCGCCACCGGCCTGGTTGTCTGCCATCTTTTTTTTTTTCATGGCATAGAAGCGTGTGCCAAGAATTGTCCAAGTAATCATGTGCCCCATCGTCGCCAGATGCTGACAGCCTCATTTGATGCCACTTTACTGTTTGGTGATGTTGTGTTAAAAAAATCTGCCGACGTGCTTTTATAATATATTATGTAACCCGGTTTCTATCTATGTCGCATGCATTTGGAGTGTGTCAGGGGCCCCTTCATTCACCAGAAATTTATCCAAATTTGCAGCAAACCTCCAATAGGTAATCCAAATCTTCTACAAATATTTTTTAAGGCTTTTTTTTTTAAAAGGGCCAAAAACACTCATTTAAAAATGTAAAACATAAAAAAACGTAGTGCACTTCTTTTTTTAGATCCCCAAAGCAGGGTTTTTCAAGCGGAAAGTCCAAGAATGGTAAGCGTTCTTAAAGAAATCCATTCGCAGAGCAGTCTGCAGTTTGGTGCAGCCGTACCGACGTTTCGGGCTCCCCCCCTTCCTCAAGCGGCTCACAGGTTTCGTACTTTTTATATCCTAGTAAAACATAGTAAAAAAAAACTTATACAAAGTTTCAGAAAATTAAAAAAAAATACCTTACATATAAAAAATTAAAAATTTAAACTTCTTGAGGGCTTTAGGTGCTATGTGTCTGTGTGAATATCCAGTAAAACCTCCCCTTAAGGAGTTTTTGTTGTTGTTGGTGGGCTTTTACTTTTTCTACACGCCGCGAAGCCCTAATGTTATGTTTTGCCTCCCTGAAAAAGTCTAGCGTGCGAAGTCTCACCAAACTTGCCCGCGGGCCCAATGTGCGGGGAGGAGGGAGGAGGGGGCCTCCCTCCTCCCTCCCCCCCCCTGTATTACGCGCCGGGGGTGTTGCGCCGCACATAAAGTTTAGCGGCGCAGGGGAATGAGCTGGCTGAGGGGGAGTGAGCGCGGCTGCTCTCCCCCCTTCCCCCCGCGCCGCTAAAGAAACGGGCAGGAGCTGGCCGCGTGCAGGAGCGGGGAGGGGAGTGGATTTTATTATTTTTTTTTATTTGTTTTAGGGGGCTCTACCTGGTAACAGGGGGCAATACCGGGAACAATGGGGGCATCACCCGGCACAAAAGGGGGCACACCTGGCACAAAAGGGGGCACTACTGGGTAACAGATGGGGGCACTACCTGGCTAACAGAGGGGGCATACCTGGCAACAGAGGGGGGGACTACCTGGCAACAAT
>JAODAL010027990.1:0-54043 GCA_025379985.1 Phyllomedusa bahiana | reverse complement strand
TAAAAGAGGCTATAGTTCACCATATTGGGGGGGCTGTACTGTATATAGGGCTTGAGTTCACCAATATTGGGGGCTGTCACTGTATATAGAGGCTATGAGTTACACCAGTATTGGGGGCTGTCACTGTATATAGAGGCTATGAGTTACACCAGTATTGGGGGCTGTCACTGTATATAGAGGCTATGAGTTACACCAGTATTGGGGGCTGTCACTGTATATAGAGGCTATGAGTTACACCAATATTAGGGGCTGTCCTTTTTTTTTTGATTTGAGCCTAATTTGGGGGGTTCGTCTCTGTTTTAAAAAAAGGGGGCTAAGTTAAAATATTGGGGCCTGTCACAGTAAAAATAGAGGAAAAAGATTAAACCAGTTTTGGGGGTTTACAATTAAGGCAATGGTTTACACCTTAGGGGGCTTCCGTATATAGGGCTATGAGTTACACCAAATGTTGGGGGCGCCTGAATAGAGGCTATGAGTTACCCCAATTTTGGGGGGCTGATCTGTATATAAGGCCATGATTTTTACACCAATGAGGGGGGCTGTCTCTGTAATGAGGGCTATAGTTAAAACCAATTTGGGGGGGCTGTACTGTATATAGAGGCCGGGATTTTACCCCAATAATGGGGGCTGTCTCGATATAGAGGCCCATGATTACACCAAAATTGGGGGCTGTCACTGTTAAAGAGGCTATGATTACCCCCGTTTTGGGGGAGGCTGTCTCTGTAAAAGGGGCTAGATTACACCATATTGGAGGCTGTCTTTGTATATAGAGGCATGTTTTTCCCCATATTGGGGGTGTCACTGTTAAGAGGTATATTTCACCATTTTGGGGGGGCTGTCACTGTATATGGGGCTATGTTAACCAATAGGGGGGGTGTCACTGTATAAAGGGGGCTTGATTTCACCAGAAAATTGGGGCTGTCTTTTAAATAAAGGCATACTTACACCATATTGGGGGCTTCACTGTATTAGAGGCCATGGTTACCCAATGTTGGGGTCTTCTCTGTATATGGGGGCAAGAGTTACACCATTATTGGGGGGCTGATCTGTTTAGAGGCCATGATTCACCAATGTGGGGGCTTTTCCCCCGTATATAGAGGCCATGAATTACACCAATATTGGGGGCTGTAAACTTATAAAGGGCTAGGGAGACACCAGTATTGGAGGCTTCCTGTTATAGAGGCTATGATTTAAAACCATATTGGAGGCTGTCTTGTAAAAAGGGCTAAATTTTACACCGTATTGGGGGCCCTGTCCTTATAAAAGGGGCTTTATTTCCCCAGTATTGGGGGGGCGCATGTATATAGAGTAGAGTTAAACACCATTGGGAGGCTTCTCTGTATAGAGGGCATGATTTTACCCCAGTATTGGGGCTGTCACTTAAAATAGGGCTATGGTTACACCATAATTGGGGCTGTCACTGTATAAAGGCATAGTTACCCAATTTGGGGGCGTCACTGATAAAAGGCTAGAGTTACACCATATTGGAGCTTCATTGTATATGGGGCAAATGAGTTACACCAATATTGGGGGCTGTATCTGTATATAGAGGCCATGAGTTACACCAATGATGGGGGCTGTCTCTGTATATAGAGGCCATGAATTACACCAATATTGGGGGCTGTCACTGTATATAGAGGCTAGTTTTTACACCAGTATTGGGGCTTTCCTTATATGAGGCTATAAAATTTACCCATTTTTGGGGGCTGTCTCTGTAAAATAGGGGCTATGGTTACACCGATTGGGGCGGGCACTGTATATAGAGGCTATGAGTTACACCAGTATTGGAGGCTGTCTCTGTATATAAGGGGCATAGTACCCCAAATAAAGGTTGTCACTTAAATAGAGGCTATGAGTTCCCCCAAATATTGGGTCTTGTCTGTAAAGGGGGCTATGAGTTACACCAAATTGGGGTCTTCACATTATAGGGGCATGATTACCCCATTTTTTGGGGGCTGTCACTGTAAAAAGACTAGAGTTACACCATATTGGGGGCTGCCCACGTATATAAGGGCTATGATTACACCAATTTGGGGGCGTCTCTGTATAAGGGGCTAGTTTTACACAAATATTGGGGCTGTCACTGTAAAGGGGCCATGAGTTTACCCAGTATTGGGGGGCTGTCTCGTATAAAAGGGGCTATGAGTTACACCTTTTGGGGGGCTGCCCCCTTTTTAAAAAGGGCTATGAGTTACACCAATATTGGGGGCTGTATCTGAAAAGGCAATGATTTACACCAAGTGGGGCGTCTCTGATATAGAGGCATGATTACCCCAAATATTGGGCTAAAACTGTAATAAAAGGCCTGATTACACAATATGGGGGCTGTCTCTTATAAGAGGCCATGAATTACACCAATTTTTGGGGCCCTGCACGTATTAAGCTATGATTACACCAGATTGGGGGCTGTCCAAATATAGAGGCTAAGAGTTACACCAGTATTGGGGGCGGTCTCTGTATATAGAGGCTATGAGTTACACCAATATTGGGGGCTGTCTCTGTATATAGAGGCTTATTTTACCCATTTGGGAGGCTGTCCTGTAAAAAAGGGGGCTATGATTTACCCATTTTGGGGGCTTCACGTAATAGAGCTTTTTGATTTTACACCGTTTGGGGGGGTGTCACGTATATAGAGCTATGATTACACCAAATTGGAGGCTTCTCTTATTGGGGGGCAACTTTACACCTAATGGGCAGCACTGATATAAGGCTATGATTTACACCATTTTTGGAAAGCGTCTCGTTTAAAAAGGGGCCCAAGTTTACACCAGTATTGGAGGCTGTCTCTGTATATAGAGGCCATGAGTTACACCAATATTGGGGGCTGTCTCTGTATATAGAGGCAATGAGTTACACCAATGTTGGGGGCTTATCTTAAATAAGGCCGAGTTACCCCAAATTGGGGGCTGTCATGTAATAGAGGCTATTTTTACACCAGAATTGGGGGCTTTCACTGATAAGAGGCTATAGTTACACCAAATTGGGGCTTCCCCCCAAAATATAGGCTATATTTACCCCAAAATTTTTAAAGGGGCTGTCCCGTATATAGGGCTATGATTACAAAAATGTTGGGGCCTTCTCTGTAATAGAGGCTATGAGTTACCCCAAATTTTTGGGGGCGTCTCTGATATAAGGCATATTACCCCAAAAATTTAGGGGCTTTCACTGTATAAAGAGGCTAGATTACACCAAAAGGGGGGCTGTCACTTAAAAAACATGAGTTCACCAGTTTTGGGGGGCTGTCACTTTATATAGAGGCTATATTACCCCAAAAATTAGGGCTTCACTGAAAAAGGGAGGCTAAGTTACACCATTTTGGGGGGTTCTCTGTAAAAGGCTATGATTTTACACAATATTGGGGGCTGTCCATTTAAATGGCCATGAGTTAAACACCCATATTGGAGGCTGTCTCGAAAAAGGGGGCTTAAATTAAACACCCCAATTTTTGGGGGGCTGTATCTTATAAGAGGCCATGAGTTCACCAATATTGGGGGCTTTCTGTAACAAGGGGGCCATGATTTTTCACCAATATTGGGTGTCTCTTTTATACAGACCAAGTTTACACCAGAAAATTGGGGGTTTTTACGTATATAGGGGCTATGAGTTACACCTTTATTGGGGCTGTCATTAATAAAAAGGGGCAAATTTTTACCCCAAATTTGGGGGGGCACTGTATATAGAGGCTATGATTTTCACCAATTTTGGGGGGGCTGTAAATGTAAAAATAAGGCAAGTTACCCCAATATTGGGGGCTGCCCACGTTTTTGAGGCTATAGTTACACCAAGTGGGGCTGTCTGTATATAGACCCCAGAATTCCCCAAAATATTGGGGGCTGTCTCTTATAAAAGGGGCTATGATTTCACCATATTGGGGCGTATCGTATAAAAAGGCCAATTTACACTAATATTGGGGCTGTCACTGTTTATGATGCTATGGTTACCCCAATATTGGGGGGTGTCACGTATAAAGGGGCAGAGTTAAACCAGTATTGGGGGCTGAAATCTGTAATAGAGGCCATTAGACACAAATTGGGGGCTGTTTCACTGTAAATAGGGCAAAGTTACACCAGATTGGAGCTGCTCTGTATAAAAGGCATGATTACACCATATTGGGGAGGCTTTCTCTGTATAAAGGCAATGATTACACCCAGTATTGGGGGGCGCTCGTTTTAAAAAAGGCTAGAGTTACACCAATTTTTGGGCCTTCTTGTATATAGGGGCTAGGATTACACCAAATTAGGGGCGTCACTTAAAGGGGCTATGATTTACACCAATATTGGGGTCTGTCTCTGTATATAGAGGCTATGAGTTACACCAATATTGGGGGGCTTCACTGTAATAGAGGCGATTTTACACCAATTTTGGGGGGCTGCTCTGTAATAGGGGCTATGAGTTACACCAAATTGGGGGCTGTCACGTATATAGAGGCTATGATTTACACCAATTTTGGGGGGGCTGTCTCTGATATAGAAGCTAATTACCCGTTTTGGGGGGGGTTGTCACTGTATATAGAGGCTATGAGTTACACCATATTGGGGCGCACGTAAAAGGGGCTAGAGTTACACCAAATTGGGGGCTTCCTTATATAAGGCATAGTTACCCAAATTTTAGGGGCTGCATGTAATTTTAAGGCTATTTTACACCAATTTTGGGGGGGCTGTCCCCTGTTATAGGGCATGAATTACACCAATATTGGGGGCTGTCTCTGTATATAGAGGCTATGAGTTACACCAATATTGGGGGCTGTCTCTGTATATAGAGGCTATGAGTTACACCAATGTTGGGGCCTGTCTCTGTAATAGGGGGCTAAATATTACACCATTTTGGGGGGGTTGTCACTTTATATAGAACATGATTACCCAGTATTGGGGGGTTTTTGTCACGTAATAGGGGCTATGAGTTACACCAGTTTGGGGGCTTTCACGTAATAGGGGCATGATTTTCACCAATTTTGGGGGCTGCACTGTAAGGGGCTAGGGATTACACCTATTGGGGGGCTGCCTGTATAAAGGCTATGAGTTACACCAGTATTGGGGGGTTGTCACTGTATATAAGGCATGATTTTAACCAAAATTGGGGGGTTGTCAACTGTAAAATAGAGGCTATGATTTTACACCATATTGGGGGGTCACTGATATAGAGGCTATGAGTTACACCAGTATTGGGGGGTTGTCACTGTATATAGAGGCTATGAGTTACACCAGTATTGGGGGGTTGTCACTGTATATAGAGGCTATGATTACACCAATATTGGGGCTGCCTTTTAAAGAGGCATGAGTTACACCAATATTAGGGGCTGTCACTGTATATAGAGGCAAGGTTACCCCAAAATTTTGGAGGCTGTACTTATATGAGGCAGATTACACCAATATTGGGGGCTGTCTCTGTATATAGAGGCTATGAGTTACACCAATATTAGGGGCTGTCACTGTAATGAAAAATTTAGTTACACCAATATTGGGGTGTCTCGTATTAGAAGCTAGAGTTTACACCATTTTTGGGGGCTGTCACTGTATATAGAGGCTATGAGTTACACCAATATTGGGGGCTGTCACTGTATAAGAGGCCTATTTTTCACCAATTTTTGGGGCTGTCACTGTTTTAAAAGGGGGCTTAAAGTCACCAGTAGGGGGGCTGTCTCTGTAAAAAAAGGCATGATTACACCAGTTTTTTTTTGGGGGGTTTTTTTGTAAGAATAGAGGCTATGAGTTTACCCAGAAATTGGGGGGGTTTCCCCAGATATAGAGGCTAAAAGTTACCCCAAATTTTTTGGGGGGCTGTCACTGAATAAGGGGTTATTAAACCCAAATATTGGGGGCTGCTCTTTTAATAAGCTATGAGTTACACCAGTTTTGGGGGGGGTTGTCACTGAAATAAAAGGCTATATACACCGTATTGGGGGGCGTCACTGTATAAAGGCAAAGATTTCACCAATTTTGGGGGGGCTGCCCCACTTATTTTAAGGCCATGAACTACACCGGTTTTGGGAGGCTTCTCTGTATTAGAGGCAAAGAGTTAACCAATTTGGGGGCTTCCTGAAAAAGAGGCTATGAGTCAAATGTAAAATGGGTTTGATTTCATCTCTGGTACAGAACCTCCAAAACGTATATGAGCGATGCATAGGTCTGGTGCACACTCCATTTTTGCATACAATTTATTTATTTTTTTTTGCAGATGCTGTGGCTGCTAGAAATCAAGAGGAAAATATCTAGTGCGCGTAAGATGGTGCTTTTTTTTTTTAAATTTGTGACTTTATAAAAAAAAAATTCCCCCAAAAGTGCAACAATCCTGTTTGTGCGGCCCTTAACTCCTCGCAGAAGCCCAGTGTTTTGGGGTGTTTTCTGCACCCACAAAAAAAACCTTTGTTTGGTTTTCTTTTTTTTTTTTTTGTGGTTTTTTTTCCACTTTTGCAAATAAAAAAAACGCACAGGGCTGAAAAAAAAAAAAAATCATAAAACTGCATAAATAAACCCCGAGCAGCTTTGGACGCAAGGTCTGTCGGGCTGCCCTACAGGATCTGGGTTAAAGATTACACTATATTGCTCTTCTCCTGAGCAAAGAGAGCTCAACAGAAGATAAATGTAGACTTCTGGTGACACGGAGACCGCTGTCGGGAATCAGGTTTGTTCATGTGAAAGATAAATAAGGAGCAGGATGTAAACGTCCTTGGCGATCTATCATAAAGTGACACTGCCCAACCGTACACCTATGGAGACCTGCTCTCTTCCACTGCTGACTTACCGCAAATCTTTGAGATTTAGGCCTTACAAAAAGTAAGTACACCCCTCAGATTTTTTAAAATATTTTATTATATATTTTCATGAGACAACACTGAAGATCTGACACTTTTATACAATGTAAAGTAGTCAGTGTACAGCTTGTATAACAGTGTAAATTTGTTGTGCCCTCAAGATAACTCAACACAGACATCAATGTCTAAACTGCTGGCAACAAAATTGAGAATAACCCTAGATAAAAATAGACAAATTGTGGCCAATCTGCCATTTTCCCTCCACAGTGTCATTTGACTCATTAGTGTGAATGGGGAGCAGGTGTGTTAAATTTGGTCTTATTACACTCTCTCTTACTGGTCACTGGAAGTTCAGCATGGCTCCTGATGGCAAAAAAAAAAAAAACTGTCTGAGGCTCTGAAAAACAGAATTGTAGCTCTACATAAAGATGGCCGAGGCTATAAGAAGATGCCATCACCCTGACACTGAGCTGCAGCGCGGGGGCCAAGACCATACAGCGGTTTGACAAGACAGGTTCCCCGGCCTCGCCGTGGTCGATCAAAGAAGTTGAGTTCACGTGCTCAGCGTCATATCCAGCATTGCTGCAGCGGTTACAGGGGTGGAGGGTCAGCCTGTCAGTGTTCAACCACACCCCTCACACTGGTACGACAGGCATGCAGACAAATGTGATGCAGATAGAAGCCTCTTCTAAAGATGATGCACAAGAAAGCCTGCAAACAGTTTGCTTTAGACAACCAGACTTTTTTTTGTCTTACTGGAACCATGTTCTGTGTTCTGATGAGACCAAGATACGCTTATTTAGTTCAGATGGTGTTATGCGTGTGTGGCTGCAACCAGGTGAGGAGTACAAAGACAAGTGTGTCTGCCTACAGTCAAGCATGGTGCTGGGAGTGTCATGGTCTCCATGAGTGCCGATGGCTGTAGGGAGCTACAGTTCATTGAGGGAACCATGAATGCCAACATGTACTGTGACATACTGAAGCAGAGCATGATCCCCTCCCTCCTGGGCCACAGGGCAGTGTCCAACATGATAATGACCACAAACACCTCCAAGACGACCACTGCCTTGCTAAAGAAAATGAGGATAAAGGTGCTGTACTGGCCAAGCATGTCTCCAGACCTAAACCCTATTGAGCATCTGTGGGGCCTCCTCAAACGGAAGGTGGAGGAGCGCAAAGTCTCTAAACACTCACCGGCTCCGTGATATCATCATGGAGGAGGGTAGAGGATTCCAGTGGCTGCAACTTGTGAAGCTCTAGTGACCTCCATGCCCAAGAGAGTTAAGTCAGTGCTGGAAAATAATGCGGGCCACACAAAATATTGACACTTTAAAGAGAACCTGTCACATAGGTTATGCCCCCCTTGCTGAGGGCAGCACAAGCTAGTGTCAGACCTGCTGTTTCCAGCGCTGTGTCCCTTATTCTGTAAGATGCTGGAGTTTTTTAGTATTTATTGCTTAAATATGCAGTTTTCAGCCAGAAAAGAATCATGAAGAGAGTCATTTGAGGCTAGCCCCGCCCATCTGAAGCTAGCCCCGCCCACCTCAAGTGATAAACCTATTACTTTGAATAGGTAGAAACATGTAAATAACTGTCAGTGGGCGGGGTAGCCTTTGGTGGGCGGGGCTAACACCTGCTCATGAATAAGATTTGAGCATTAAATGGGTTGTCTCGCTACAAAGATTAGCTTTCAGCATGTAGGGAACACTGAATGAAGCCATTTTCCAAAATATATTGCTTTGTTCATCTTTTTTTGTTAAGGAGCTACAAGTGATTTTATCACCTTTTGAGCTCTATTTGTTTCCCCCAGTAGCCGACCTGTGTACTCTCTCCCCCCTGCTGTTTGTTCTTTGTGATAGCAGGGGGTGATGTCATCACACAGGTAGTGGCAGCAGTAAAAAGCTTGATTTATCTAAAGTAAACAGTACTAATTACAGGCTTTTGTTTGAGAGATAAGATAAAAACTCCTGCTAGCAGTTTCAGAGAGCTAAACTAATTCGCAGACTGAATACACAGAGTTGAATACAGTGAATGCAGGGACAGTCTGACCAGGAAGTGACAGAGTAAAGCTGCATCATTTCATTCATGCGTTTATGAAACTCTGTGGGGAGACAACCCCTTTAAATGCTCTAAAACTGCTGCATCTTACAGAATAAGGGACACAGCGCTGGGAACAGCAGGTCTGACACTAGCTTGTGCTGCCCTCAGCAAGGGAGGAATAAACTATGTGACAGATTCCCTTTAAGAACAATTTCTCCTTTTTCACTCACTTTTGTTGTCACTTAGGGGTGTACTCACGTGTGTTGTCAGCAGGGCTGTAGAGTCGGCAAGCCAAAGCCCCGACTCCGACATTTTCCAAACCTCCGACTCCTGACTCCCTCATACACGGCGCATGTTTAAGGGATAACTTTACTATAGTATAATGGTAACATCAGGCTGTTTATCACAGATACAATAATCAAGCTATTTAGGTAGAACAGACACTGACAAGCAAAAGGGTAACAATGTTTTGATCTTTTGAACACTTGTGGGTAGAGTTGAAGAAAAAGCTGTGTTTGTATCCAAGTCCAGTCTGCACCAACATTGGGAATGTGTAGAAGAGACCTGGGATCGGATTTTGCTTGAATTTGATCCAGAGCCCAGAAGGATTCAGGCAGTATTGAAAACCAAAAGGTGGATTTCCCAAATACGAACAAAATAATAAAAATTAACACTTTGATTTTTAGGAGCAAAACAGTAACAATGCAGTTACAGGAAAGAATCTGCAGAACTAAGCAGATGCTGAATACTTGTAAGTCAAATTTATGTAGAAGATAGGTAAGATGACTGTATATAGAATTACAGTAGCCTCATGTACAAAGCTGTAGTGGATGGAGAGATATGGAGGCTGAAAGTCACAAGTTCAAACCATTGTTACCATTTTGCTTGTCAGTGTAAAATATATTTATTGGATCTGACTTTAGAACACAAAAAAAAATTGTAAATATGCAAAACACTGCAGGAACATTTGTGGAGTCTCTGAATTTGTTCTGAGAAATAGTATTGCCTCCATCAGATCCTGCATACATGACCTCACATCTGATCTCATTATTTCCAGGCTAGAGCACGGCCTCTCTACACTAATTTGGGTTGGGGGCAAAGCGGTGACCTTAGGGGCAACATCTCTAACAATGTCAGGGTATAAAGGAATTGCCTCAGCCACAGTCAGTTTGGATGAATGGTTGAACTCTTTTACTTCTTTGAAAGCAGGAGAAAAATGTTGCTGAAATCTGTTTGCCCTGGGAGCAGAATCTTTTCCCCTGGGGCAGCGCTTTGCCTGCTCCATGTCATCAATTACACTCCTCATGTGATGAGGCTGAAGATATGGGAGCATTAGCACTGGCCGGACCCAATTCCTCTTGCTCTTTGCATCGAACTAACTGGACCAACTTATTATATATTTTGGGAGTCGGAGTCGGTCCATTTTATGACGACTCCGACTCTGCAAAATAGGCACCGACTCCACAGCCCTGGATGTCAGTGGTGTAGACATCGATGTGTTGAGTTATTTAGAGGGCACACCAAATCTTCACTGTTAGGATGTGTTCACACGGCGTTTTGGATCCAAAAATCGCATCCAAAAGCGCTGCATGAATCAGATCCAGAACGTATCCAACACACAGGTGCATGTTTAGATGTGTTTTTGTGCGACTTTCGGATCAAGAATGGACATGACAAGTAAACACGCATCAGTGATCACTCATCTGAACGCCGATTCGTGTTGTACATTGAAAGCAATGGAAATCACACTGCACATTGTAAGATGCATGTTTGGGTCCATTTAGGGTCCGAAACACGGATCCAAACACATCTATAAACATATGTAAACACGGAGTTAACACGCCGTGTGAACATACCCTTAGGCCTCGTTCACACGGCTTATTTGTCCGCGGATTGGCGCCGTACTTGGCACCAGATTTGCGCTGCAGTACGGCGCCAATCTGTTGGAGTAATTACGGTAATCCACTGCTCTCAGAGAGAACATTGGACTCCGTCGCTCCTCCCCGCTCGGCGAATCCGCTGCGGGGGGAGAAAGTGACATGCACATTATTTATGGCGCGTACGCGCCGTAGATAATGACAGTCTATGGGGCCTTGGAGCGGCGCCCTGCCGCGCTCCAGCCCCGCCCCTTATTCACGCCGGATTTGCGAGCGCAATCCGGCTCACAAATCCGCCGTGAATAAGCCGTGTGAACACGGCCTTATACAAGCTGTACACCGACTACTTTACATTGTATCATAGTGTCCGATCTTCAGTGTTGTCCCATGAAAAAATAGAATACAATATTTACAAAAATGTGAGGGGTGTACTGACTTTTGTGAGATACTGTAGAAATGCAGCCAAAACAAAAAAGGTGTTTTTGTATGAGGACCCCCAAAAACATTTAACCAGTTTAAGACTGAAAGGGGCTGTCCAGCCCAAAAAAATAAAAAAAATTTCTGGAATGGGGACAGAGTGGGGCATAGAGCGTGAGCATCACCTGTGTGTCCAGAGGAGAACCTAGAAGTGAAGAGGATCGGATCCTGGGGAGCTCTAGTGGACAGGTGGGTATGTGTAACTTTCTGTCCTCCCATCATGGCCCCATTTCACATGAATTTCCTTCTGCTGGACAATTCCTTTAACCATATCAAATTGCTTGTACTCAGCACTTGGCTTCACTCATTTATCATGGGTTTCTGTGATGCGGTACTGGTGCGCCTATTAGCCCAATTCTAAGCAAATACTGAAACTTTCAGATGACTTACATGCCCCCTACTGTTCCTCCTGCCATCTTGACTGCAGGCGGCTGTGAGGTGCAATGGCTGAGGAGCAGCCCTACATATTAGGCAAAAGACTCTAGGGTCCAGTCTGGGGTCTGAATACGTTGCAAGAGGGCTCGGTCTGGGGTCTGAATATGTTGCAAGAGGGCTCGGTCTGGGGTCTGAATATGTTGCAAGAGGGCTCGGTCTGGGGTCTGAATATGTTGCAAGAGGGCCCGGTCCGGGGTCTGAATTCATTGAAAGAGGGTCCGATGCATGGTCTGAATACATTGTAAGAGGGTCCGGTCTGAATACATTGTAAGAGGGCCCGGTCTGGGGTCTGAATACATTGTAAGAGGGTCCGGTCTGGGGTCTGAATACATTGTAAGAGGGCCCGGTCTGAATACATTGTGAGAGGGCCCGGTCTGGGGTCTGAATACATTGTAAGAGGGTCCGGTCTGAATACAGTGTAAGAGGGCCCGGTCTGGGGTCTGAATATATTGTAAGAGGGCCCGGTCCGGGGTCTGAATACATTGTAAGAGGGTCCGGTCTGGGGTCTGAATATATTGTAAGAGGGTCCGGTCTGGGGTCTGAATACATTGTAAGAGGGTCCGGTCTGGGTCTGAATACATTGTAAGAGGGTCCAGTCTGGGGTCTGAATACATTGTAAGAGGGTCCAGTCTGGGGTCTGAATACATTGTAAGAGGGTCCAGTCTGGGGTCTGAATACATTGTAAGAGTGTCCAGTCTGGGGTCTGAATACATTGTAAGAGGGCCCGGTCTGAATACATTGTAAGAGGGCCCGGTCTGAATACATTGTAAGAGGGTTCGGTCTGGGGTCTGAATACATTGTAAGAGGGCCAGGTCTGGGGTCTGAATACATTGTAAGAGGGCCCGGTCTGGGGTCTGAATACATTGTAAGAGGGCCCGGTCTGGATACATTGTAAGAGGGCCCGGTCTGAATACATTGTAAGAGGGCCCGGTCTGAATACATTGTAAGAGGGCCCGGTCTGGGGTCTGAATACATTGTAAGAGGGCCCGGTCTGGGGTCTGAATACATTGTAAGAGGGTCCGGTCTGGCGTCTGAATAGATGGTAAGAGGGCCGGCTTCTTGGGGGCCGGTCTGGAATACATTGTAAGAGGGCCGGTCTGGATACATTGTAAGAGGGCCCGGTCTGGAGTCTGAATACATTGTAAGAGGGCTCGGTCTGGAGTCTGAATACATTGTAAGAGGGCCCGGTCTGGGGTCTGAATACATTGTAAGAGGGTCCGGTCTGGGGTCTGAATACATTGTAAGAGGGTCCGGTCTGGGGTCTGACTACATTGTAAAAGGGCTCGGTCTGGGGTCTGAATATATTGTAAGAGGGTCCGGTCTGGGGTCTGATTACAGAGTCAGTTTGTTTTTTGGGTCCAAATTCATGTTGAGGTCTACTCTAGAGTCTGAATGAGTTTAGGGCTGAGGGGTTTTAATTTAGAGGTCTGGCTTTCCTGCAAACAAATAATATATCCGAACATAATCAGTTCTATAAGGTTTGCAAAAATGTCACGACCTCTTTACTGCTGGTTTAGAGCTTGGACCTTCACCTCCCCGCGGACCCCCAGCTGAGTACCCCGGAGCAGGGCCGCCCATACAAACTGAAAGCGGTACAGAAACACACGGTCGGTGAATTGTTAAGACACAGGTTTTAATGATATTTTCAGTCATTACAATCAACTATCAAATCAATGCAAAAAAATCAGAAGGCTTCAATATAAACAGATATAAAAATAGAGAGTTCACTCCGCGATCCACAACGCTCTCCCCACCAGGGCCCCGCAGACGTCCATGGCCGACCTTTGGACAACATGAAAGATTAATGAGAGACCAGAGGAAAGTGCAGTCATTCCTTCTGTGGAAACACGAGACGTCTGCAGAACATCTGCGCCTCCGGAGCTTCGGGCTTTACCTCGCCTCCCTCAATGCCCTTCTTAGAAAACAGAAAAATGGTGCAAACCTTTCACAACTCCGCCGACCACAGATGTGCGCAATATATGAGGTTACAGCGTCTTCATCCTCCACTCACATCCAAAGCCCCAAACTCAGATCAGTAAACATTTCCCAGTGTGAAAATAGAGACACGGCGTCACCTCAGCTGTAAATTTAAAGGGATGTTCCCATGAAGCAAAGTGTACTGCACGGGCCAGCTAGTTGCAAGCCGACCATGCATGAGAATGAGGAGGGCAGCGCTTATGGTCGTCCTCTTTATTCACTTCTATGGGAGCTTCTGAATACACCCAAGTGTGTGCACTATATTTTGGGTGCTATATTCAGGAGCTCCCATAGAAGTGAATGAAGAGGGCGGCGCTTATGGTCGTCCTCCTTATTCACTTCTATGGGAGCTTCTGAATATACCCAAGCGTGTGCACTATATTTTGGGTGCTATATTCAGGAGCTCCCATAGAAGTGAATGAAGAGGGCGGCGCTTATGGTCGTCCTCCTTATTCACTTCTATGGGAGCTTCTGAATATACCCAAGCGTGTGCACTATATTTTGGGTGCTATATTCAGGAGCTCCCATAGGAGTGAATGAAGAGGACGGCACTTATGGTCGTCCTCCTTATTCACTTCTATGGGAGCTTCTGAGTGTGTGCACTCAGCTATATCCAGGAGCTCCCATAGAAGTGAATGAAGGGGGCGGCTGCGAGCGCTGCCCTCACTCATGCATAGTTGGCTTGCAACTCGCTGGCCCCCACAGTACACTTTGCTTCACGGGAACACCCCTTTAAGTTCTTCACGAATTGAGACACGGGAGGGTTACCTAGATGTTCAGGTGGTGTCCCACATCTGCCACCATGCACCGATATGATCAACCAAGTGTCTAACACCTCAAAAGACAGGGGTCACTGTAGTCAACCCTAATATTCTTGACCTCCATGTCACCTCGAGGCCAAGAACACCGCCACGGAAATGTGTGCGAACCCAGGAAGCGGAGATACAAAGAGCGGTTTGGCGAGGACCGCACATTGTCCATGTGTCACTAACATTGCAGAACTCGAGGGGTAGATCAAAGGCGTCCCCATACGATAACGGAAAATCGGTCCTGGTTGACCCTGACGTGAAAGTGTCAGCACCTACGACTGGTACCAGCGCCGATCCAGAGGTATCATCACTGGACCCCAAGTATGAAGTCCAATGGACCCCTTTATAGGTATAGGATCCCAAAGTACCAACCTAAAGAAGTCGGAACATCTCCATATACATTCCCAAATTATCTGGATCTTGGGTTGGCGCCCGAGTTATCGTGTGCAGACAGGTTTCCATATGGAGAAAGATCTGACACCCTTAAGGTAAAATTAAAGGGGCTCTACTACTGCAAAAGCCCCATAACATCAGGGGGCAAAAGACTTCAGGAGAGGATCAGCATCTACAAAACAGCCCTTTAACCAGAAGGCACACCACTTTTGGCGCCAGATATGTCAGTTCCTGCACCAGATCACTGGTTCCAGCTATAGTCAGGCAAATTTAGTCAATCTGAATTCTCCATTTGCCTATGTGCACATTTATGGCTGCATAGGACATTAAAGGGGTCTTCCTATAGCAGATATTTATGGCACATCAAAAGTGCATGCTATAAGTGTCTAATAGTTGCAGGTCCCACCTCTAGCACCTACACCTATCTTAAAGGGAGTTCCCACCATAGACTTTGACGGCATATCGATGGGCTAGGTCAGGAGTGTCAAATATATCCCGTGGCCCACAACAGCATTGTGGTTACCTTCAAAGGGCCATTGGAAGGTGGCTCGGTGCCTTGGTTGGGCTTTCAGAGCTGTTCCACCGCCTGTGTGCTGCACACCAAATGTGTCTAAGCTCTAAGGAGCCACAGAAAAGAGGCTCCTGAGAGCTTAGGGCCACATTCGGCCCTCGGACCTTTAGTTTGACACCTGTGGGCTAGGTCATCAAAGTTTGACAGGTGTGGGTTCCACCTCTAGGAGCCGCACCTATCTTGAGAACATTACCTCAGAACTGAGAGCTGGTCGCGCTTGCACACAACTTTCCACTCTGTTCTATAGGAGTTCAGAGTACAGGGGAGCACTGTGTTCGAATACTCTCAGATCGAGTCCCCAACAACCTCCGTGGTTAGTTATGGGTGGCACTCTATTCATTTCTATAGGAGATCCGAGTACGAACAAACTCCCATTGACATTAAGAGAGTGCTGCGCATGCGCAACCACCTTTCAGGGTCCCAGATTCAAGATAGCCAAGACCAACATCTATCAGACACTTGTGGCATATCCAGTGAGATGGGAAGCCCCCTTTAAAGGGGTTGTCTCACTACATTGATTCAGCTCAGTCCTGTTTTCTTGGTTTCATTTTGAATTCAGGGGCGTGTTTACTGGCTTCTACTAGGCTGCAGTAGAAGCCAGGTCTGTAACTATAGCAACCAGTGCTGGCAGCCTATCAGGAAAGATGAAACAGGTCTGTAGCTATAGCGACCTGAGGAGCTGATGCAGCCCATACAAGAGGGGATATCTCAGAATAGGTAGGACACTGTTAATAAACACATATTGTTAAGCGACTTGTTTTTGCAAGGTCTTTAACCTAAAATGCAGCGATCCTTGTAGTGAGACAACCCCTTTAAGGGAGCCTTGTGGTCATTTAACACAATTTCTATGATATTCATCTCAATCATTAACCTCTAAATACAATTTTTTTTTCTATAACACTATCCTTCACTAGTCAGCCCCTTCCAAAAAGTGAAAGGCTAAAAAAAGCATCTGTGTGTGAGCAATATTAATCCGCAGGCACAATAAATATAAAAAGTACAATAAATAATGATGGAAGGGCCGATAATCCGGAGAGGTGTCAGAAGGGGGCACTTAATAGAAAAAGAATATTGAAAATTGCAAAAAACAGCTCTTTGGTTCAAGTCATGGAGTCCTTCAGATTGGCCGTATATAGAGGGTCTCAAACTGCCTGCGATACCAGGCAGCAAATCAAGCGTCCTTCACATAGATTCCCTCTACACCTTCCTGCAACTTTTACTATTACATTGCAAACTAGATTTTGTACTAGTTAAAAGGGAAACTTTCATCAAACCCTCTATATCCCCTTCTATCCAAGGGTGGTGTCTCCATCACGTTACGTTCAGGTGGGTCGTCCTGTGTGGCAGCATCATTAACATAATGGGCAGAAGGTTCCAGAACTCCCAGGTCACATCAGGATAGAGGTTTATTAAAAGGATTGTTCAGGGTTAGAAAAACAAGATTTTTTTTTTTTTTTTCTAGCAACAGCGCCACATCTGACTATGGGTAGTTTGTGGTATTGCAGCTCAGCTCCCTTTCGGTGAATCGGCAGACAATGGGCATGTCCACACGACTTAGACGCGTATTTCGGCACGTATTTCGCAGCGTATTGCACCGAAATGCGCGTGGCAATTACGGTAATTTATAGCCGTCCGAGAGCTATGAATTACGCGTCATCTCCCCGCGCGTACAATACGAGGGGAATTGACATTTCTTTTGTTTGCGCGGTTTACGTGCCGCTGACAATGCAGGTCAATGGGGCCAGGTGGCTGCTGCCCCCCCCCCCCCCCGTGCTTTGGAGCTATGCGCATGCTTTCAAAACATCCGTCGTAGTGCGGCACGCACTATACATGCCGCAATAAGCCGTGTGAACATACCCTTAAAATAAAACCACCAAGCGGGTGTGGCACTTTTTGGGAGGAGCCATGTTCTTCTAATCCTGCACAAACCCTTTAGTAAATGACAAGACAATGGAAAAAGTTGCAGTAAGTCGTAAACTCTAAGGGCGTACACGTTGGTGCCTTTTTTACTAGCTTAGAAAGGTTTGCTCTAAGATCTAGCCTTGTGCATTTGAAGATTTTTATCCACCAAACACTCCAAGGACTCGACCCCCCACACCACCCTCAGGCTATGTTAACCCCAAAAGTGGTAAAACAAGGACAATGGAAGGCAAACACCTTCTAACACTGGCAGAGCATTAGGGCTATTGTGAAGAAGGCTAAATCCGGCCATACATAACCCGACAAGTCAGACGAGATTGCCATCTAATGTGTGGAGGCTTTCAGCCTCTCCCCCGAGATCAGATGTTGGGGGACAGGAGCATCGGATTGTTGGAATTTAGTGTGCCCGATCCAGGGAACATAAGCCGTTACTAGTTGGGCCATAAGCAACCCAATGGGTCAGACCAGGCTGCTGCCTAATGGGTGTAGACTTTTCTCTTTCCCCCAAGGTCAGATGTTGGGTGACAGAAGCATTGGACTGCTGGAATTTAATGTGCACGATCCAGGGAACATAAGCCCTTACTAGAGTTTGGCCATACGCAACCCAATGGGTCAGACCAGATTGCTGCCCAATGGCTATAGGCCTTGAACATCTCCCCCATATGGCAAATGTTGGGGGAAAGAAGAATCAAGCTGCTTAATTTTGCTTTGCCTGATTCAGGAAACATAAGCCGTTACTAGAGGTTGGCCATACGCAACCCAACCTAGAGTTTGGCCATAGACAACAGGTCAGACCAGGTTGCTGCCAAATGGGTGTAGACTTATCTCTCCCCCAAGGTCAGATGTTGGGGGACAGAAGCATTGGACTGCTGGAATTTAATATGCACGATCCAGGGAACATAAGCCTTTACTAGAGGTTGGCCATATGTAACCCAATGGGTCAGACCAGATAGCCGCCTAATGGGTGTAGGCCTTGAACCTTTCCCCCATATGGCAAATGTGGGGGAGAAAGGAGGATTAATCTACTTAATTTTACTTTCCTGATGCAGTGGACATAAGTCATTACTAGAGTTTGGCCATACACAACCCAATGGGTCAGCCCAGGTTGCCACCTAATGGGCGTAGGCCTTGAACCTCTATCCACGATGGCAGATGTTGGGAGAGAAATGGATCGGGCCGTTGGATTTTAACGTGCACGATCTCAGATATAGAAGCAGCCACTAGACGTTGTCCAGATGTAGACCAGAAGTGTATGGCGGCCTTCAGCCTATCCCACAAATATAAAATGTTGGGGTAAAGAAGAAGCAGGCTGCTAAATTTTACCTTGCCCGACCCAGGAGAAATAAGCCGCTGCTAGAGGTATCTAGGACAGGCTCACTCCCCTCCTCCTTTTTAGAGCACACGCACACTCGGCTGAGCTGAATTTGCATGTATATTAGGGCGACAAGATGAACAGGTGTTGGCTGAACTCGTATCAGAAGTGTATGACCAGTTTAACAACTTGAGCGATTCAAGTTATGAAATGCTCCTGGTCTGCCACAGAGGACGACCTTCCCACCACTGCTGCTCGAGGATGAACCGAAATGCCACATTCTAAGGTGAAGGGAGCGAGGTCCACCCATGTATACAAGGAATTATGGGAAAGGAGCTCCGAAGCTCAAGCGCCTTCTATTGAATAACAAATCCTCAATTGGCTTCCGACTCACTGAATCTTTAGGCTATGTTCACACGGCTTATTTTGCGACGTATCTCGCGCCGTACTGCGCAAAATACGGGCCGAGATATGTCCCAGTCATTGCGGTAATCCACAGTTCTTATAGAGAACTATGGATTACGGCTCCTCTCCCCGCGCGCCGTATTGTATAAGTGACATGTCAATTATTCACGCCGTATACGCGCCGAGAATAATGCATGTCTATGGGGCCGGCGGGCTGCCGGCCGCCCGTCCCCACGGCATAAATGCGGGGCGAAATACATCCCCGCAATTATGGCGTGTGAACTCAGCCTTAGGGAGCAAAAAGGGATATTAGCCAAGCCAGTATCACCCATCTGCATACAGCTGTTTTGGGGTTTTGTCCCTCATCCGTGCAGAGCAGAGCGATACTGGCTTGGTGGGAGGGAATGCTGAGTCACTCATTGCCTCCCACCCAGCCAGCCAGCATCGCTCTGCTCTGATGAGGGGTTAAACCCCAAAACAGCTGTTGGCAGATGGGCGATACTGGCTTGGCTAATATCCCTTTTTGCTCTCTAAAGATTCAGTGAATTGGAAGCAAATTGAGGATTTGGTACATCCAACAGAGGGCGTTGAGCTTCTCATCTCCTTACCCATATTGTTTTGTGATTTGCAGATGCTTAGTGGAGGGCAAAAAGGCAATTCAAGACTCCACACGCCTATAGGGTGCTCTCCCCAAAGAGAGCTATCCCCCTCTCTGAGCCTGTATACAAGGAGTGATCAGTGAGCACGTTCACCGGATGGAGGAGGACTTTAACTGATTGTCGACGAATGAGTCAGTAATGGGCGCTCCAGCACGAGCTGCAAAATCGTGTCCTTAGCTGCCGGGATACACAAGTGTAAAAAAAAGTTTACAAGCTGCCTGTAATTACACCATAAAACACAGGGAGTCATGGGCGAGGAGCTCATAAATCACCCTGGGGGAAAGGCTTCCGGATCACCCAAAGTAAACAGAGCTGACAGAACTGGAGCCGCGGGCCGGGCTCGCACACCGGGAAGTGTCAAATAAGCGCGGATCTCACTGCAGAAACCGCCGCTTGTAGGAACATTTTTTCATGCGCACTTTCGTCTTGGTGCGCTTGTGAGCGCGGATTTTTGAAGCTTATTTTCATGCTCTCTTTTCAGTACAGGGAACGGCATCGTACTTGATGTGTTTGCTGGTGCATTTATGTACTGGCAAGGGTCCTGTGCTCCATTCGTAACACGTCAAGGTGCACGAAAAAATATGTGCCAGACGCACGGGGCTCTTAATTTTTTTTTTTTTTGCACTCTTTTTCAAACAATCATACACACAGTATTTTTCTTGCCCGCTTTGAATCTTTAAATTATAATTTACCTTTTTTTTAAAAAAAAATGTCATTTGATGCTTTTATGTAATTTAAAAAAAAATAATTCTTGGTGCATAATGGGTGCCTTATGGCGAAGGTAAAAAAAAAAAAAAAAATGCACCAAATTCCGAATGCATTTTGTTGATGCGTAATTTGTTGCACATTTGGACACGTTATTGGAATAAAAAAGAGAAATTAATAGAAGATAAAAATTAAAATAAAATGAAGTTCTGGTTGATGTATGTATGTATATATTTCACTGGAAAATTTTACACAGTGTGAACTTCGCCTTAAAGGGGTATTCCCTTCAAAGCAAGTGCTGCTGAATGGGCCAATTAGTAGAAAATAAGCAATTTTCAAAATGCAGATTAAAAATATGTATGCTTTACCTAATACAGGCCTTTTCGAACCTTCAACTTAATTTCTTGTCTCCATGCTCAAAGACCACCACAATGTACTTTCAGCTATGGCCAGTAATGCAGCTTTAACAAAGACTGAGAATAAGTTTCTGTGGCCTGGCTGGGCCAGGGAGAAGGAGGACACAGCGACAACGCACATCTCCAATATCCTGTGCAGGCCACTGGCACTTACTCTGTCAGTCAGTCTTTGATAACACTGAATTACCGGCTACAACTGAAAGCACACGGTGCTGGTCTGTAACTATAGAGACAAGAGGGCAAGTTGAAGGTTCAAAAAGGCCTGTATTAGGTAAAGCAAACTTTTTTTTTAATAACATGCATTTTAGAAAATTGCTTACTTTGGCCCTTCCAGCAAAACTCGCTGTAATGGGAATACTCCTTTAAAGGGAACCTGTCACATAGGTGATGCCCCCCTTGCTGAGGGCAGCACAAGCTAGTGTCAGATCTGCCGTTTCCAGCGCTGTGTCCCTTATTCTGTAAGATGCTGGAGTTTCAGAGCTTTTATTTCTCAAATCCGTCTGCTGTGCCAGAGAGGAGTCCAGGGTATTCGTGATCGGACGTTGGACCCGCACCTATCTCCAGAACGGGCCACCGAAACAACCCTCTTTTAAATGAAAAACTGACTGGCCCTCTCCATTCATTTCACTGGTAGCTTTGAGCGCAGCCGAGTGGTTGGATTCAATCCTGCCACTGAAATGAATGGAGAGGGGCCAAGCTGGTCACTTCTCCATTCATAATGCGGAGTATCAGGGTTATAGGTTCTGGATATGTATGCAGGCCCCAGAGGTGGCAGCGCCGCCTATCTAACATTGGTGGCACATCCTATCCATCTGCCATCAATGTCTATAGTGGCAAACCCCTTTAATGGGACTATTAGCTCTCTACAATCCCCATAAAGGTGCCGAGACCTCCAGCGATCAACTGTAACCTCTAAAGCAATCTGCCATCTGATTTCCCTGCAGCACCTCCGCAGGGGAAATTAGGCATTGCACCATGCATACTAAAATCACCAGAGGTCCAGGGTCCCTCAGACAGAGATGCCCTTTGCAGCAGCTCTCCCTCTATTGAGCAGAAAGCATGAGGCAGCTCCTTATCTCCATGGTGCAGCCTGATCTGATGCTGGGTGTGGAGAGCCGCTGTTGCAGGACCACCAAGTATCGGGACAGGACACGTGTGCCGGATGTTGCCTCCTCAGTTGTGCCTCTCCACGCCCAACGTCAGATGGAGCAGAAGAGTGACAGGCTCTGCAAACCCTATAAAGAAGAAGTGTAGTGTAGGGAGCCATGTGGGCGTGCAAAGACCCATACTGCCCGCCTGCTCCGTCCTTCTTAGGACTCTGCAGT
This sequence comes from Phyllomedusa bahiana, assembly GCA_025379985.1. Classification (NCBI taxonomy): domain Eukaryota; kingdom Metazoa; phylum Chordata; class Amphibia; order Anura; family Hylidae; genus Phyllomedusa; species Phyllomedusa bahiana. The sequence goes on along the minus strand of JAODAL010027990.1, from coordinate 31,971 downwards.
ACCCGATAGCATCCTGATCGCCATGTTAGCTGCATCATCTGAGAGTCCATTTCTTAAAGAAAACAAGAATTTCTTGACCCCCTCTTGGAGTGTCCAATGCCCTCCTTCACCAACGTCCCATTGAGGACCACACAAAGCCTTGGAGAAGTTCATCTTGGGGCAGATTACATCGGGGCACCGTTCCTTACAAAAATCTATCAGTACAAAGGCTCACCGGAATTCATGTGATCGCCAAAACGGATCTTTGATAAGATTTACCCTCAAAACGTGAACAGAACATTGCACAGTCTCAGACCTCCCCCCTTAATGGTGTAACTGACACTTCAAATAGGGTCGGAGAGAAGGTCCAAATGTGTTTATCCCTCTGTGATGGTTTGGATTATTCCATTTTTACGTCTTTTTCCGCTTTGTCCTTCACGCTGTTCTTTTCTTGATCATTTCGGGCGTCGGGGCTGTATCTGTCCGTGTATCCGTAGGGACGGAGATGATGGACCAGGTACTCTAACTGGTACATGGTGGTCGAGTCCACGTAATGGAAGGAGACGGCCAGGTCCGAGCAGCAGCCGGGGCCCTGAAATGCAAGAACAGTGCAAGATCACTACTGGTATGAAGGGACAAGACGCCGCACGAGGTCTCCCAATCATCCAGGTGCAAGGAAAGCTAGAGCACTATTTACACCACCCCCTCCACATGTAGTCACCATACTGGGACAACCAGGATTAGGCTTCACTGCAATCAGCTCTTAAAGGGAACCTGTCACATAGGTTATGCTCCCTTGCTGAGGACAGCACAAGCCAGTGTCAGACCTGCTGTTTCCAGCACTGTGTCCCTTATTCTGTAAGATGCTGAGGGCAGCACAAGCTAGTGTCAGACCTGCTGTTTCCAGCACTGTGTCCCTTATTCTGTAAGATGCAGCAGTTTTAGAGCATTTACCCCTCAAATCTTATTCATGAGCAGGTGTTAGCCCCGCCCCACCAAAGGCTAGCCCCGCCCACTGACAGTTATTCACCTATTTCTACCTATTCAAAGTAATGGGTTGATCAGTTGAGGTGGGCGGGGCTAGCATCAGGTGGGCGGGGTTTGTAAATAACTGACTCTTTGAATGACTTTTCTGGCTGAAAACTGCAGATTTGATCATTAAAAGGGCGCATAATCTATGTGACAGGTTCTCTTTAATAAAGAAGAGTAGATACATTTACCTACAGGATTTCCATAGGCACAAACCTGTACTAGATACAGGCGGCACCGCCTCCTCCCGGTACGCCACACCGGCAGCACCGCCGCCTCCCGGTACGCCACACCGGCAGCACCGCCGCCTCCCGGTACGCCACACCGGCAGCACCGCCGCCTCCCGGTACGCCACACAGGCAGCACTGCCTTCTTGTCTCTCCATATATATGATGTCGGCACATATAGTATTTCCTCCCTAGTTCTCCCTGTAAATTATCAATGAGCCAGTCCCCAACAGTAATTGACACCTCCCTTTTTTCAGAGCAGTATGGCACCGTTCCATTATATGTTATAGATTATATAGATTTCCCCCTGTTATAGGTAAGGTCAGATTTAGCCACCATCACCTATAACACGACCAGTCTACGTCAGGACTATAGAGCAAGGAGTGCCGCGCCTTCTGTATACCTGTCACTTCCCACACACTGGTAAACAGATGCCGGAATCTGAGTGTAAATCCCAACTGGAAAGACCGGTTCACTATAAAGAGCACTAGAAATAAATAATTACCATAGAGGCCTCGGAGACGCCCTAAACACCTCGCTCGTACCCTCACACACTGCAACTGGAAGGCCCTTCATTGGCAAATAATCATTCCATGTAAGGAGCCACTAAATTCCCCTAGTGGTCACCACTGCGGTACCGTTCGGCTGCTGCGGTTATTTACCAACATTGAGACCAGGAGGTGCCCAGGAAGGAGAGTACCAGGGCTGTGGAGTCGTCATAAAATGGACCGACTCCCAAAATATATAATAAATTGGTCCAATTAGTTCGATGCAAAGAGCAAGAGGAATTGGGTGCGGCCGGAGCTACTGCTCCCATATCTTCAGTCTCATCACATGAGAAGTGTAAGTGATGACATGGAGCAGGCAAAGTGCTGCCCCAGGGGAAAAGATCCCGCTCCCAGGGCAAACAGATTTCAGCAAAATTTTTCACCTGCTTTCAAAGAAGAAAGAGTTCAACCATTCATCAGACCTGACTGTGGCTGAGGCAATTCCTTTATACCCTGACATTGTTAGAGATGTTGCCCCTGTGGTCACCGCTTTGCCCCCAACCCAAGTTAGTGTAGAGAGGCCGTTCTCTAGCCTGGAAACAATGAGATCAGATGTGAGGTCATGTATGCAGGATCTGATGGAGGTAATACTATTTCTCTGAACAAATTCAGAGACTCCACAAATGTTCCTGCAGTGTTTTACAATTTTTTTGTGTTCTAAAATTCCCCTTTGGCTTTCAGCTCTGCCTGAATCCTTCTGGGCACTGGATCACATTCAAGCATGTCTTGACCAAAATCTGATCCCCGGTCTCTTCTACACATTCCCAATGTTGGTGCAGACTGGACTCGGATACAAATACAGCTTTTTCTTCAACTCTACCCACAAGTGTTCAAAAGATCAAAACATTGTTACCCTTTTGCTTGTCAGTGTCTGTTCTACCTAAATAGCTTGATTATTGTATCATAAGGTGATAAACAGCCGGATGTTACCATTTTACTACAGTAAAGTTATCACTTAAACATGGGCCATGTATGAGGGAGTCGGAGGTTTGGGAAATTGAGGAGTCGGGCCTTCGGCTTGCCGACTCCACAGCCCTGTGGTCTATGGCACCACTAAGTAAAATGCTCGCCAATATCCGTCAGTGCCCCCTATTATCGTGATCACTGTGGGTCCCAGAAGTCGGACCCCCACTAATCATACATCTGTGAATAGGCGATTGGTGCTACAGACAGGACAACCCAGATCATAAGAAAACTAGATTCAAGTTACACTCCACCAAATGAGACAGACCATTTTACTAATCCTTTACAGTTCAAGGGCTTGTCTCACCACACTGAGTCACAAGCAGCTTCAGATTCATGCTTCCTTACAAGGATCGCTGCTTTTTATGTTAAAGATTGTGCAAAAACAAGTCCCTTTGCAATATGTGTCCATTAACAGTGTCCTACCTATTCATAGATACCTCCTCCTGTATGGGCTGCATCAGCTCCTCAGGTCACTATAGCTACAGACCTGTTCGATCTCTCCTGATAGGCTGCCAGCGCTGGTTGCAAAAGCTACAGACCTGTTTGATTCTCTCCTGATAGCTGCCAGCGCTGGTGTATAGCTACATACTGTTTGATCTCTCCTGATAGGCTGCCAGCGCTGGTTGCTATAGCTACAGACCTGTTTGATCTCTCCTGATAGGCTGCCAGCGCTGGTTGCTAAAGCTACAGACCTGTTTGATCTCTCCTGATAGGCTGCCAAGCACTGTTGCTATACTTCAGACCTGTTTGAAACTCTCCTGATAGGATGCCAGCGCTGGGGTTTCTATAGCACAGACCTGTTTGATCTCTCCTGGTAGGCTGCCAGCACTGGTTACTATATCTACAGACCTGTTTGATCTCTCTTGATAGGATGCCAGCGCTGGTTGCTATGGCTACAGACCTTTTCAATCTCTCATGACAGGCTGCCAGCACCTGATAGGCTATAGCTACAGACCTGTACGATCACTCCTGATAGGCTGCCAGCGCTGGTTGCTAATAGCTACAGACTTTTTTTGATCTCTCCTGATAGGCTGCCACGCTGGGTTGCTATAGCAACAGACCTGTTTGATCTCTCCTGATAGGCTGCCAGCGCTGGTTGCTATAGCTACAGACCTGTTTGATCTCTCCTGATAGGCTGCCAGCGCTGGTTGCTATAGCTACAGACCTGTTTGATCTCTCCTGATAGGCTGCCAGCACTGGTTGCTATAGCTACAGACCTGTTTGATCTCTCCTGATAGGATGCCAGCGCTGGTTGCTATAGCTACAGACCTGTTTGATCTCTCCTGATAAGCAGTCAGCGCTGGTTGCTATAGCTACAGACCCGTTTGATCTCTCCCGATTCAAAAATGAAACGGAGAAAACAGGACTGCGGTGAGATGAATCGCTGTAGTGAGACAACCCCTTTAACTCTTTGTGGTCAGGGTGTGGGTGGTTCTATAGCAGTGATTAAAATATCAGCTCCGTATTCACAGCTCTGACATGAGAGCAGGAGATCTTATCTATAGAGCAGAGAGCTTCAAAGCAATCAATCAAAAGTAATCACTCTCCTTTGTCTGTAAGCGATAACGGTGTCGGCGTCCTGTGTGCAGACGTCACTCCCGGCTCTCAGATGAGACAGAGCCGAGAGAGAAGAGGAGAGCAGAACGGTAACCAGAGCAACCTGTGTGCACTTCTGAGCAGATAAAATCTCTCTCATCTCCTCAACAAAGCAAATTAAACAAAGCAATGTATTTAGAAAAAAGTCTTCATTTACTGTTCCCTACATATTAAAGGCTGATCTTTGTAGTGAGACAACCCCTTTAATGCTTGTTTAAAGGCCCCGTGTTAGGTGAAGGCTTAGAGATCCTTTATCTCTTCTTGAACCCCATTGCACAGTCCCAACCAAACCACTGATGTCTAAAGTTTCCTAAACGCTAAAGCTGTGCAATGGATTTGGTCGTGACCCAGGCCTAAGCCGGGGTCTGGAGAGGTCGTTGATAAGCAGCCTGTCTGGGCGAGTGCTCGCTGACCCTACATTTAAGGACAGCATCCTTTACAGCAGGAGGATGCTCATACACAAGGGGGGAGCTGGTTTTACCTGAATCCCATAACGCCCATCCTTACCCCATGCAAATACGCATGTTCCCTGCATAATACAGACGTGCACGGACAAGGCACCGCCGACGCCCCATCTCCCTCCAGCAGATCTGAGATTCTGCTCCGAACATGTGGAAATTGCTGTAGCAAAGGGAGACCAATTGGAGCAGTGACCCAACTACAACCCCCATCATGCTCCGACTGCCAGAGGCCATGTAAATTTATCATATTCAGGAGCGCTCTCCTCCCAAGAGCAAATGGGGTTGTCTCACTACAAGGATCGCTGCTTTTTATGTTAAAGATCTTGAAAAACAAGTCACTTTGCAATATGTGTCCATTAACAGTGTCCTACCTATTCCTAGATATCCCCTCTTGTATGGGCTGCATCAGCTCCTCAGGTTGCTATAGCTACAGACCTGTTCAATCTCTCCTGATAGGCTGCCAGCACGGTTGCTATAGCTACAGACCTGTTCAATCTCTCCTGATAGGCTGCCAGCACTGGTTGCTATAGCTACAGACCTGTTCAATCTCTCATGATAATGGAATAGTGTTCATATTTGTGAGTATCTCTCATGATTGTTCTGCATTAATTAGAGGTATTGAATTTCTTCCCTCTATTCATTATATTCTTCATTTTTCTCCCATATACTCTAGCCACCCGGTTTAGATCACGAGTATGATAGATCTGTGGGTGTTAATTAATATAGTTATGACATCTAAATTAGTCCCTTCTGTATATATCTATATCTTATTCCTTAGGTCATTAATAACATTAGAATTATGTGAGCAACCTTTTCAGAGTTTAAGTATAATAATTTAAGTATAATAATCTATTCTTATGATCTGCGCTTACACTGTGGGACCTTAATGAAGATCAGCGATACGCACATAGTCTCCGGTGTCGTCATCTGGCGACGTAAGGTGCGCATGCGCTGTGGAGCTATGTAGCTCGCCGCCCCGTGTTTAGTAAGGGCAGAGTAGCGCGCATGCGCGGACAATATAAAAACCCGCGAGATCTCCTGATGCTTAGTTCCGGCTCCAAACATTTCACCGCGCGGTGCGCACTAGGTAAGCTCTCGTAATCTATGGCTTTTATGATTTATAGCTCCGTAATTAAGCTGCCTCTTGATAAATATATACTGGTAGCTGTTTAGATTGTTATATGGACATTAATGTGTCCACTTGAGATGACTTTATGATAATTATTTCAGAACTATAACAGGTATTTATTTTTATAATGGGACAATTTTCAGATCATCCTTTTTAAGTGATACTCTTTTCTTAGGTGTCCTTTATATATTTTTCTTAAAGACAGAACTGGGAGATATAATTATTAATGTAGAATACACATTATATCATGATATATACTTACAGATATCTTTGATATGTCAAAGTTCAGTATCAAGTCTCATGTCATATGTCAGCTTGATTGGAGATTTAAATAACACGTGTTACACAACTTTAGAGGCTTTTTCTTTTTGTTATGGCCTTTTATTCATCTTGATTATCATGGAATAGATACTGTGGTCTGTACTGCATTCTGTTTATGGCAACTAATTGTCCTTTTTTTGTGTATATATATTCATTATTGTTTTCTTTTTGCCATTGTATTCTAATAGGTTTAAAAAAAAAGTTACAAAGAGTTGAATAAGAAATGTAAAACTTGTGAAGTGAGTAATTATGTTTTTAATTATTTTTTAATGTCATTAACAACAATATATTAATTATATTTGCTGTGTATACTAACACCTTGTTGTTACTGTTTTTATTATTTTAGAGATTCGGTTGAAAAAGGTCCATTTAGGGACCGAAACGTCAGAATATACGAATCTAATTACATATAAAATGAAAGTATACTGACCATGTGTTTTATGAAGCCGGATGATCATTATATTGCTCAATAAAGTTTTGTTATGAATTGAAAATTAAAGTGCTGGTGTGCAACCTTTTATATAAAGGACCAATCTCTCATGATAGGCTGCCAGCAATGCTTGCTATAGCTACAGACCTATTATCTCTCCTGATAGGCTGCCAGCACTGGTTGCTATAGCTACAGACCTATTAGATCTCTCCTGATAGGCTGCCAGCACTGGTAGCTATAGCTACAGACCTGTTCAATCTCTCCTGATAGCATGCCAGTGCTGGTTGCTATAGCTACATACCTGTTCAATCTCTCCTGATAGGCTGCCAGCAATGGTTGCTATAGCTACAGACCTATTAGATCTCTCCTGATAGGCTGCCAGCAATGGTTGCTATAGCTACAGACCTGATATCCTCAGCAGCTCATCACATTAAAAGGGTTGCTGCTTTTTATGTTAAAGATCTTGCAAACACAAGTCCCTTTGCAATATATGTCCATTGACAGTGTCCTACCTATTCCTAGATATCCCCTCTGTATGGGTTGCATCAGCTCCTCAGGTCGCTATAGCTACAGACCTGTTCCATCTCTCCTGATAGGCTGCCAGCACTGGTCGCTATAGCTACAGACCAGTTCTCTCTCTCCTGATAGGCTGCCAGCACTGTCCTAGCTACAGACCAGTTCCATCTCTCCTGATAGGCTGCCAGCACTGGTCGCTATAGCTACAGACCAGTTCCATCTCTCCTGATAGGCTGCCAGCACTGGTCGCTATAGCTACAGACCAGTTCCATCTCTCCTGATAGGCTGCCAGCACTGGTCGCTATAGCTACAGACCTGGCTTCTACTGCAGCCTAGTAGAAGCCAGTAAACACGCAAACAGGACTGAGGTAAGATGAACCAATGTAGTGAGACAACTCCTTTAAATTACTATTCCACTTTCATCCAATGACTGTCCATAGAACAAGCTGTTTTCTGGTCTTCAAGATCTCTGCTTGCTGGCAGGAATTCTTTTTCATTTCACATCAGATCCTTATTATTTCCCTGCCGTCCAAGGCCGATAGATTGTTCTGCCTACACAGCAGCATGAGGGCTTGTTTTTTGATAGACAAGAAGTAGTTTTCAGTGGTACTGTATACTGAACCATGCAACAAACTAGGGAACTAAACACACAAAAAAAATCTTTGTGAGGTATAATATGTACCCCCTCCCCTCCCACCCCCCCCACAAAACTCATAATTTTGCCTATTGGACTCCTAGGGGTCTTATGTATGAACTTCTTTGTTACCCATAGCAACCAGAGCACATAGCAACCAATCAGAGCTCAGCTTTTATTTTTCCAGAGCAGTATATGAAATGAAAACGGAGTTCTGATTATGTTGCCAATAGCAACCAGACAGTCTTCATACACGAGGCCTAATGTTTTTTTGGCACTGAAAGTGTCAGTGCTGAAAAAGTGTTGTTTCATCTTTGGAAATTCTGTTCCTCAGTCCTGGCCGCACATGCTCAGACATCACCTCTCCTTTCAGGCAGCTACTGCCAGTCTGTTCCCTGCTTAGTAATCACACACACTCACTGCTGAGCGAGTGTTCAACCCCAGGTGCTGTCATTCTACTCCCGTCTTCTGTGCTCCTTAGTAATCACACAGAGCACTCACTGCTGAGCGAGTGTTCAACCCCGGGTGCTGTCATTGTACTCCTTTCCTGTGTACTCCTCAGTAATCACACACACTCCCTGCTGAGCGAGTGTTCAACCCCAGGTGCTGTCATTCTACTCCCGTCCTCTGTGCTCCTTATTAATCACACACACTAACTGCTGAGCGAGTGTTCAACCCCAGGTGCTGTCATTCTACTCCCATCCTCTGTACTCGTTAGTAATCACACACACCCCTGCTGAGCGAGTGTTCCCCCAGTGGGTGTCATTCTAAATCCTGTCCTCTGAACTCCTTATAATCACACACACTCACTGCTGAGGCGAGTTTCAACCCCCGGGCCGTCATTCTACTCCCGTCCTCTGTAACTGCTTAGTAATCACACACACTCACGCTGACGAGTGTGCAACCTCAGGTGCCGTCATTCTTACTCCCGTCCTCTGTACTCCTTAGTAATCACACATACTCACTGCGACGAGTGTTTTTCTTCCCCAGGTGCTGACATTCAACTCCCGTCCTCTGTTCTCCTCAGTAATCACACACACTCACTGCTGAGCGAGTGCTCTTCCCCAGGTGCTGTCATTCTGCTCCCGTCCTCTGTGCTCCTTAGTAATCACACACACTCACTGCTGAGCGAGTGTTCTTCGCCAGGTGCTGTCACTCTACTTCCCATCCTCTGTACTCCTTAGTAATAAGTCACAGTGCAAACAGGTAAAAAGAAAAAAGAAACCTCGATCAGGTAGGTGCTTTGAGGGTAAAAAAAAAATAGGCTTCTGTAGGAATTTGAACTTAGGACCTCTATGCTGAAAGACAGAAGTGGTAACCACTCAGCTACATTGTATCTACTCACAGCTCTTTACATGCACAGGCCTTTGACTAGAGTGAGAATGTAAAAAGTGGAAAGCCCCTCTAAGCAAGTGTATGTGTGGGGAGGGGAGGGGTGTAGAGTGTAGGGTGTGGAGAGGAAAATTGTAAAAAGTGGAATGACCCTCTAAGCAAGTGTGGAGGGGTAAAATGTAAAAAGTGGAATGCCCCTTTAAGCAAGTGTGGAGGGATAAGATGTAAAAAGTGGAATGCCCCTTTAAGCAAATGTGGAGGGATAAGATATAAAAAGTGGAAAGACCCTCTAAGCAAGTGTGGAGGGGTAAAATGTAAAAAGTGGAATGCCCCTTTAAGCAAGTGTGGAGGGATAAGATGTAAAAAGTGGAATGCCCCTTTAAGCAAGTGTGGAGGGATAAGATATAAAAAGTGGAATGCTCCTTTAAGCAAGTGTGTGTGTGGGGAGGGGAGGGGTGTAGACTGTAAAAAGTGGAAAGCCCCTCTAAGCAAGTGTGTGTGGCGGGAGGGGAGGGGTGTAGAGTGTAGGGGGTGGAGAGGAAAAATTGTAAAAAGTGGAATCCCCTTTAAGCAAGTTGAGGGATAAGATAAAAAGGGGAATGCCCCTTTAAGCAAGTGTGTTGGGGGAGGGTTTAAAATGTAAAAAAGTGGAAAGCCCCTCTAAGCAAGTATGGAGGGTAAAATGTAAAAAGTGAATGCCCCTTTAAGCAAGTGTGGAGGGGTTTAAAATGTAAAAAGTGGAAGGGCCCCTTTAAGCAAGTGTGGGGGGTAAGATGTAAAAAGTGGAATTGCCCCCCTTTTAAGCAAGTGTGGAGGGATAAGATATAAAAAGTGGAATGCTCCTTTAAGCAAGTGTGGAGGGATAAGATGTAAAAATGGAATCCCTCCTTTAAGCAAGTGTGGAGGGAAAGATATAAAAAGTGGAATGCTCCTTTAAGCAAGTGTTTTGTGGAGGGGAGGGGTGTAAATGTAAAAAGTGGAAAGCCCCCTAAAGCAAGGGGTGGAGAGGTAAATGTAAAAAGTGAATGCCCTTAAATAAGTGTGGAGGGGTAAAATGTGAAAGTGGAACACCCCCTCAATTAAGTGAGGGAGGGGGGGTTAAAATGAAAAAGTGGAATGCCCCTTTAACGAAGTGTAGGAGCTAGAGGTAAAATGTGGAATGCCCCTTTAAGTGTGTGGAGAGGTAGTGCTGCCAACCCTGTGCCTGGTGATGAAGTGCTATCACAGTGCACCCATGTGCGATACTAATAGGAGACTCCTGCGGGCACAGCCTTGGGCAGGAGCCAGCGCTGCAGGACGTGAGGCATGGAGCCCTTGCCGCTCCGGCTCGGATCCTCGCATTCCTCACGGATTAGTTCCAGTTACTTGGAGGTGAAAGCCCTGGACACACAGCAGCTCACACGCCTCGGCGGCACAGCCCGGAGCCTTACCTCGATGGCGGGATAGTAGTTGTAATTCCAATACCAGAAGGTCTTTGGCAGATAGCCCTGGATGAGGTGATGCTCGGGGACGAACGGGTGGAAGGTCTCCTTCCCGCTGGTGTCTCTGGAGTCTCCCGCCTGGACGTTAATGTTCTCCATGCACTTCCCCAGCGCCAGGTCCTCCACCGAGGAGCTGTGCGTACACTTCTCCTCCTTGAAGGCGTTCACGAACCTCACTAAGGCCTCCTTGCTGAGGACGTAGCCGGCCCCGCCGCTCATGTAGCCCTGATTGACGTAAGGCTTGAACCTCCGGCCGAAGTAGATGGGCTCCTCGGGGCTGTGCTTGGACAGCAGCCAGCGCAGGTTGTCCACCACCACGTACGTGTCGTCGTCCGCCTTCATGAACCAGTCGGCGTCGTCCAGGTGGTGGTCGTGCACGTACTGGAAGGCCTTGATGGTTTTCCAGTACAGCTGGTCCCGGCCCTCCTTGGTGTCCAGCCCCACCGTGGGGAAGTCCTTATTCTCCTCCGAACTCATATACAAGACCTTGTTGCACCTCTGCGCCCACGTGGCCTTCACGTGTTTGGTCTTCTTGTCCAGGTTCTGAGGACCCGTCATGACCCAGCACAGGATTCTCACCTTCTTGTGGAGGTCTTCGGAAACATGGACGTCCTCATCTGAAGGAGACAGAGAGAGGTTCAGAGACAACACTGCGGACAAGGGCTGCACCGACTGTTGCTAAACTACAACTCCCAGCTGTGGCTGTCAGGGTAATGCTGAGAGTTGTAGTGTTTCAGGAGGTGGAGATCTGAGAGAACAGAGGTGTGCTCAGTTTAGACTGCAATTACAAAGAGCGTCTCTCTCTTTGGAGGACCTGTCCTCAATTACACAGACAGCCCATTGATGGGAATGGACAAGGTGTAATGCCTCATTTTTACCTGTGGCGGCGCTGCAGGGAAGCCTTCGGCTATGTTCACACGGCTGATTTGGACGCTGAATTTTCAAAGAGCAAATTCAGCGTCAAAACCTTGTCTGAGAAGCTCCTCAATGCAGAACCTTTCAGACGGGGATTTGATAAGGTTTTCAATGAAGTTCTCCAACACCGTTTTCTTTCTAAAAACACCCATATGAATTAATAGCCGGGGCGAAAACTGCACCAAAAACTGCGTCCAAATCCGCACCGAGGCTTCGAAACTCTCCAATGATTCCTATGGGAATTTTCAGCGTTGAAAATGCTTCAAGAATTGACAGAATATTACTTTAAAGAGCGGAAAACGCGTGGCTGAACCTAATCGTGTGTGAACTACAACGCTATTTTACATTGGAATCAATGAAAATGAACCATTTAGGAGGCTTCTTTGAAGGGGTTGTCTCAATACATTGATTCATCTCACCTCAGTCCTGTTTTCTTGGTTTCATTTAAAATTCAGGGGCGTGTTTACTGGCTTCTACTAGAAGCCAGGTCTGTAGCTATAGCAACCAGTGCTGGCAGCCTATCAGGAGAGATCGAACAGGTCTGTACATGTCTGTAGCTATTGCAACCAGTGCTGGCAGCCTATCATGAGAGATCGAACAGGTCTGTAGCTATAGCAACCAGTGCTGACAGCCTATCAGGAGAGATCAAACAGGTCTGTAGCTATAGCAACCAGCGCTGGCAGCCTATCAGGAGAGATCGAACAGGTCTGTAGCCATAGCAAACAGTGCTGGCAGCCTATCAGGAGAGATCGCACAGGTCTGTAGCTACAGCAACCAGTGCTGGCAGCCTATCAGAATAGACCAAACAGGTCTGTGGCTATACCGACCTGAGGAGCTGATGCAGCCCATACAAGAGGAATAGGTAGGACACTTAATGGACACATATTGAAAAGTGACTTGTTTTTGCAAGATCTTTAACATAAAAACAATCCTTGTAGTGAGACGACCCCTTTAAGCTGCATTGGGCAAAGGAATGTTCCAAAAACAGCATAAAAAATCAGTCATGTGAACTTACCCCAACACCAGAGTCCTCATAGATCACAGCTAAATGAAAATGTTTTCCAAATACATTGCGTTGTTCATCTTTTTTTTTGTTGAGGAGCTACAAGTGATTTTATCACCTGAGGGCTCTCAGGTTTCCCAAGTAACCGACCTGTGTACTTCTCCCCCCCCCCCCCCCCCCTACTGTTTGTTCTATCTGATAGCAGGGAGTGGCATCATTACACAGGTCATGGCCGTGAGTGAGAGCTTGTGTGTTATCTGATCTTTCAGACAAAAGACTAATTACTCTACTGTTTACATTAGCTCAGAAGCTTCTCCGGACCTCAGAGAAGGTAATTTATTTAATCTAGACTGATAAACAGAGAAGTCTGAATACACAGAGCTCATATGCTAATTACAGACAGCTTGACCAGGAAGTGACAGAGCAAAGCAGCATTATTTCATTCATGCATCCTATGAAACTTTGAGATGAGACAATCCCTTTAAAACATCCAGGCCATGGGTGTAACTACAGCCATAGCGACTGCTGTGGGGCTCGGAGGCCTCACTCAGATACCATTGCTCCTTCTTGTAGGGGACAAGTATTTGGTGGTTTTCCGCTCTCCAGCTCTGCTATGTGGCTCCCTGATGGCGGGATTATTTATACCTTATGCTGCGGTTTTAGTTTATCGTCATTAGATAGTGGGGCCCTATGAATTCTAGTTACGCTCCTGATCCGGCCGATCAACACCTAAGGCTGTGTTCACACGGGGTAATTTTGGCGCACATTTCACGGCGTATTTGCGCTGTAATATGGGCGCGATGCATGTTGAAATGACGGTAATCCATAGCTCTCAGAGAACTATGGATTACGCCTCCTCTCCCCGCTCGTACAATCGTATTGTACGCGCGGGGAGATGAGTGACGTGTCAATTACTTGTGGTGAATACGCGCCGCGAGCAATGCATGCCTATGGTTAAATGGAAAAGTTATAGCGTCCAAACCCTCATCTACTAAGGAAAAGGGTCAGGAAGGAGGAGGGACGGCAGGAACTTCTAAAACTGTGATGACTGCTGGCTGACCCCCGGGAGAATGACAGGGTGCAGAGGGGGTGGGGAGAGGGAACTGCAGCCGCCGCGCCACCCCCCCTCCCCGGCATTCCCTCCTAGTCACATCTGTCCTGACTCCAGGAGGCATGAATGGAGGGCCGCTCCCCCCCCCCCCCGCCCCGCACCATTGTCCTCCCCGCACCATTGTCCTCCCCGCTCACATCATCTGTTTGTTGTCAGTGAATGGAAAAGGTGAAGCTACGACAAAGGGCAGCAGAAAGTCCCAGGTGTGAAGGCCCCCTGCCCCCGCACCGACACTGCCATAGTGTCACCAATCACACAGAGGAAGCGGAGAGTGTGTGATTCTGACCCTCGGGGCAGGCGCAGGGGCGGTCGGGGGGGCCCCCTCGGGGGAGGCGCAGGGGCGGTCGGGGGGGCCCCCTCGGGGGAGGCGCAGGGGCGGTCGGGGGGGGCCCCCTCGGGGGAGGCGCAGTGGCGGTCGGGGGGGGCCCCCTCGGGGGAGGCGCAGGGGCGGTCGGGGGGGGCCCCCGCGGGGGAGGCGCTGGGGGGTCGGGGGGGGCCCCCCCGGGGAGGCGCAGGGGGGGTCGGGGGGGGGGCCCCCTCGGGGGGAGGCGCAGGGGCGGTCGGGGCCCCCTCGGGGAGGCGCAGGGGCAGTGGGGGGGGCCCCCTCGGGGGAGGCCAGGGCGTGGGGGCAGGTCGGGGGTGGGGGGGGCCCCCTCGGGGGGTGGCGCAGGGGCAGTGGGGGGGGGGCCCCCTCGGGGGAGGCGCAGGGGCAGTGGGGGGGGCCCCCTCGGGGGAGGCGCAGGGGCAGTGGGGGGGGCCCCCTCGGGGGAGGCGCAGGGGCAGTGGGGGGGCCCCCTCGGGGGAGGCGCAGGGGCAGTGGGGGGGGCCCCCTCGGGGGAGGCGCAGGGGCAGTGGGGGGGGGGCCCCCTCGGGGGAGGCGCAGGGGCAGTGGGGGGGGGCCCCCACGGGGGAGGCGCAGGGGCAGTGGGGGGGGCCCCGCGGGGGCGGCGCAGGGGCGGTCGGGCCCTCCTCGGGGGAGGCGCAGGGGCGGTCGGGCCCCCCCTCGGGGGAGGCGCAGTGGCGGTCGGGGGCCCCCTCGGGGGAGGCGCAGTGGCGGTCGGGGCCCCTCGGGGGAGGTGCAGGGGCTATCGGGGCCCCTCGGGGGCAGGGCGTTCGGGCACAGCGCAGGCTATTACCGTGGTGCTGCTGGGCATCCGCATTGAAGTCCATGATGTGTCCGGGAAGCTGCTGGGGCTCAGGCTGCTCCATGTGCCGCCCGTGGGGGTCGTTGTGCAGGATGTCGGCCGGCCGCTCCTCCGCCTCCTGCAGGGCGATGCTGACGATCACGTAGCAGAAGATGAAGCCGATGGCCAGGCCGAACAGGAAGGTGGCCAGGCTCAGCACCGACTTGCTGGAGGCCATGTCCCCGTCGGGCTCCGTCACATCGCGGACTGGCGGCGCCTGACTGCCTGCACCGGGAACTGCTAAGCGCCCGCCCCCCGGAGCAGTCACGTGATCCCGGACCCCGGGGAGGGAGGGGTTAACCGCCCCCGTGCGTGTGACGTCATCGCGGACCGCCCCCTCTGGTCCTCGGCCCGTGGTCACGTGACGCCGACCTGTCAATCACCCGAAAGTGAACTACACGTCCCAGCGGGCGCTGCCGGGCGGCACGGAACATGGCTGACGGGTGCGGCCGTGCAATGTCCGGGGCCGGTGGCCATTTGGAAGATTGTTTTACTTCCTACTGCATTACAATAGACATACAATAATCCGGCATCGAGAACAGTGCATCGGACGCCGGTCCATCCCCCTCCCCCTCCCCCAAAGTGTTACAGAACTATTGTAGGAAATCCGGCAGGAGTGTCTTATTTTATTCCAGATTATCAAGTGTTCTGGATTACTGGACTGCCATGAAGGAGGATTTGCAGAACTGCTTTAAGTTTGTTCTGCAGTTCTGTGTGAGGAGTAACTGCCGGATTATCAGAAACTCTGGATTATAGTGCAGGGAGTAACTGCCGGACTATCAGAAACTCTGGATTATAGTGCAGGGAGTAACTTCCGGATTATCAGAAGCTCTGGATTATAGTGCAGGGAGTAACTGCCGACTATCGGAAGCTCTGGTTTATAGTGCAGGGAGTTAACTGCCGGACTATCAGAAGCTCTGGATTAGTGCCAGGAAGTAACTGCCGTATTATCAGAAAGTCTGGATTATAGTGCCAGGGAGTAACTGCCGGACTATCAGAAGCTCTGGGCATATAGTGTCAGGGAGTAACGTGCACGGAATATTCAAAACTAACATGGATTATAGTGCAGGAAAGTATACTGCCGTATTACCCCCCAAGACAGACTGGATTATAGGATCGCAGGTGAGTATTACTGCCGGACTATCAGAAGCTCTGGATTAAGTGCCAGGGAGGTAACTTTCCGGATTTTCAGAGGCTTCTGATTCTATGTGCAGGGAGTAACTGCCGGACTATCGAAAGCTCTGGATTATAGTGCAGGGAGTAACTGCCGGACTATCAGAAACTCTGGATTATAGTGCGGGGAGTAACTGCCGGACTATCAGAAGCTCTGGATTATAGTGCAGGGAGTAACTGCCGGACTATCAGAAGCTCTGGATTATAGTGCGGGGAGTAACTGCCGGACTATCAGAAGCTCTGGATTATAGTGCAGGGAGTAACTGCCGTGATATCAGAAGCTCTGGATTATAGTGCAGGGAGTAACTGCCGGACTATCAGAAGTACCTGGATTATAGTGCAGGGAGTAACTGCCGGATTAGAGAACTCTGGATTATAGTGCGGAGAGTAAACTGCTGTGATTATCAGAAGCTCTGGATTATAGTGCGGGGAGTAACTGCCGGACTATCAGAAGCTCTGGATTATAGTGCAGGGAGAAACTGCCGCAATATCCGAAGCTCTGGAGTATAGTGGAGGGAGGAACTGCCGGATTATGAGAAGCTCTGGATTATAGTGCAGGGAGTAACTGCTGGACTATCAGAAGCTCTGGATTATAGTGCGGGGAGTAACTGCCGGACTATCAGAAGCTCTGGATTATAGTGCAGGGAGTAACTGCCGGACTATCAGAAGCTCTGGATTATAGTGCAGGGAGTAACTGCCGGACTATCAGAAGTACTGGATTATAGTGCAGGGCGTAACTGACGGACTATCGGAAGCTCTGGATTATAGTGCAGGGAGTAACTGCCGGATTATCAGAAGCTCTGGATTATATTGCAGGGAGTAACTGCCGGACTATCAGAAGCTCTGGATTATAGTGCAGGGAGTAACTGCCGGACTATCAGAAGCTCTGGATTATAGTGCAGGGAGTAACTGCCGGACTATCAGAAGCTCTGGATTATAGTGCAGGGAGTAACTGCCGGATTATCAGAAGCTCTGGATTATATTGCAGGGAGTAACTGCCGGACTATCGGAAGCTCTGGATTATAGTGCGGGGAGTAACTGCCGGACTATCAGAAGCTCTGGATTATAGTGCGGGGAGTAACTGCCGGACTATCAGAAGCTCTGGATTATCAGAGGCTCTGGATTATAGTGCAGGGAGTAACTGCCGGATTATCAGAAGCTCTGGATTATAGTGCAGGGAGTAACTTCCGGATTATCAGAGGCTCATGGATTATAAGTGCAGGGAGTAACTGCCGGATTATCAGAAGCTTCTGGATTATAGTGCAGGGAGTAACTTCCTGATTATCTGACGCTCTGGATTATAGTGCAGGGAGTAACTTCCGGATTATCAGAAGCTCTGGATTATAGTGCAGGGAGTAAACTGCCGGATTATCAGAAGCTCTGGGATTAATAGTGCAGGGAGTAAACTGCCGGACTATCAGAAGCTCTGGATTATAGTGCAGGGAGTACCTTCCGGATTATCAGAGGCTCTGGATTATAGTGCAGGGAGTAACTGCCGGACTATCAGAAGCTCTGGATTATAGTGCAGGGAGTAACTGCCGGATTATCAGAAGCTCTGGATTATAGTGCAGGGAGTAACTTCCGGATTATCAGAGGCTCTGGATTATAGTGCAGGGAGTAACTGCTGGACTATCAGAAGCTCTGGATTATAGTGCAGGGAGTAACTGCCGGATTATCAGAAGCTCTGGATTATAGTGCAGGGGTTAACTGCCGGAATTATCAGAAGCTCTGGATATAGTGCAGGGAGTAACTGCCGTATTATCAGAAGCTCTGGATTATAGTGCGGGGGAGTAACTGCCGGATTATCAGAAGCTCTGGAATTAAGTGCAGGGAGTAACTGCCGGACTATCAGAAGCTCTGGATTATAGTGCAGGGAGTAACTGCCGGATTATCAGAAGCTCTGGATTATAGTGCAGGGAGTAACTGCCGGATTATCAGAAGCTCTGGATTATAGTGCAGGGAGTAACTGCCGGATTATCAGAAGCTCTGGATTATAGTGCAGGGAGTAACTGCCGGACTATCAGAAGCTCTGGATTATAGTGCAGGGAGTAACTGCCGGACTATCAGAAATACTGGATTATTGCGCAGGGAGTAACTGCCGGACTATCAGAAGCTCTGGATTATAGCGCAGGGAGTAACTGCCGGACTATCAGAAGCTCTGGATTATAGCGCAGGGAGTAACTGCCGGACTATCAGAAGCTCTGGATTATAGTGCAGGGAGTAACTGCCGGACTATCAGAAGCTCTGGATTATAGCTTCTGATGAGATACATGTGTATTCTGTGCTGAAATCCGCACGGCTTTCCCCTTGAAATCTGCGCCACAGTTTATATGCGTTAGTGTCTGACGAGCGCAGAAATCACGGCAAGGAGCTGGGGCGCTAAGTGGCGCTAAATTCAATGTGGCGGCAAAAATCCCCCGTAGTACAACGTGATTGATACATCTCGCTCCCAGATAACAATCAGATAACAGATGTCCCTGCTCTCAGCCAATCAGATAACAGACAACCCTGCTCTCGGACAATCAGATAACAGACGTCCCCGCTCTCAGATAACAGACGTCCCCGCTCTCAGCCAATCCGAAAACAGACCACCCTGCTCTCGGCCAATCAGATAACAGCCGTTCCCACTTTCGGTTTATCAGATAACAGACGCCCCCGCTCTCAGCCAATCAGATAACAGACATCCCCGCTCTCAGATAACAGACAACCCTGCTCTCGGCCAATCAGATAACAGACCACCCTGCTCTCGGCCAATCAGATAACAGACGCCCCCGCTCTCAGCTAATCAGATAACAGACGCCCCCACTCTCAGCTAATCAGATAACAGACGCCTCCCCTCTCAGCTAATCAGATAACAGACGTCCCTGCTCTCGGCCAATCAGATAACAGATGCCCCCGCTCTCAACCAATCAGATAACAGACATCCCCGCTCTCAGCTAATCAGAAAACAGACGTCCCCGCTCTCAGCCAATCAGATAACAGACGTCCCCGCTCTCAGCAAATCAGACAACCCTGCTCACGGCCAATCAGATAACAGACTCCCCCGCTCTTAGCCAATCAGATAACAGACGTCCCCGCTCTCAGCTAATCAGATAACAGACAACCCTGCTCTCGGCCAATCAGATAACAGACTCCCCCGCTCTCGGCCAATCAGATAACAGACGTCCCGCTCTCAGCCAATCAGATAAAAACGTCCCCGCTCTCAACCAATCAGATAAAAAGAGTTCCCCGCTCTCAACCAATCAGATAACAGACGTCCCTGCTCTCAGCTAATCAGATAACAGACGCCCCCGCTCTCAGCCAACCAGATAACAGACGTCTTTGCTCTCAGATAACAGACATCTCCGCTCTCAGCTAATCAGATAACAGACATCCCCTCTCTCAGCCAATCCAATAACAGACGTCCCCACTCTCAGCCAATCAGATAACAGACATCCCCTCTCTCAGCCAATCCAATAACAGACATCCCCACTCTCAGCCAATCAGATAACAGACGTCCCCGCTCTCAGCCAATCAGATAACAGACGTCACCGCTCTCAGCCAATCAGATAACAGACGTCCCCGCTCTCAGCCAATCAGATATCAGCGTCCCCCCTCTTTAGCCAATCAGATAACAGACGTCCCCGCTCTCAGCCAATCAGATAACAGACGTCCCCGCTCTCAGCCAATCAGATAACAGTCATTTGTTTGGTATGCAGGTAATCAGAGAGAGCTCATAAAATCATACATGCCAACTCTCCCATTTTTGGCGGGGGGGGGGGGGGTCCCGCTCTTTGGGGTCCCCTCCCGGGGAAGTTGGCATTCCTCCCGCCGCCAGCAGGCGACGGGGGTTCTTTAAATGGCCGCGGCGACAGAGTCTCGCTGTGCAGGGAGGAGGCAGGAGGGATCGCTCCCTCCTCCCCCGGTATGTCCGGCGCCTGTGTGCGCCGCACATACAGGTCAGCGGCGCAGGGGAAGTGACGCGCGGCTGCAGGGGAGTGACGCGCGGCTGCTCTCACTTCCCCCTGCGCCGCTGAGGAGATCGTCCGGAGCGGCCGTGCTGCAGGAGCCTGGTGAGGTAAGTGGATTTTATTATTTTATTTTTATTAGCTATATGGGGGGCTCTGCCTGGCAACAATGGGGGCACTACCTGGCAACAATGGGGGCACTACCTGGCAACAGAGGGGCATCTACCTGGCAACAGAGGGGGCACTACCTGCAAACCCAAAGGGGGCACTACCTGGCAACAATGGGGGCACTACCTGGCAACAGAGGGGGCATTAACTGGCAACAATGGCGGCACTACCTGGCAACAGAGGGGGCATCTACCTGGCAACAGAGGGGACACTACCTGGCTAACAATGGGGGCATCTACCTGGCAAACAATGGGGGCACTACCTGGCAACAATGGGGGCACCTACCTGGCTAACAAAGGGGGTACCTACCTGGCTACAGAGGGGCATCTACTTGGCTACAAGGGGGCATCTACCTGCCTGTAAGGGGCACTACCTGCTTATGGGGGGTTACTACCTGGCTATAAGGGCATCTACCTGGCTTTCTTCCAAAGCCGTTATGCAGTTAGGTGGAGTGGGAGTGGCTTTTTTTGAACTGGCGTGGCATACCGACAAGATGGGCGTGTCCCACTAACTTCTGCTGCTTTTTCATTTTCGAAAGTTGGCAACTATGCATAAAATATTTTATCTCATGATTAAAGTAAAATCTATTGACCAATGTATTTAGAAAAAGTCTTCGATTATCTTTCCCTTTATGTTGAAAGCTAATCGTTGTAGTGAGAAAAACCATTTAAAGGCAAGAACTTCATAAAATTCATAGGACCCTATAGCAAAATGAGACGGCGCCCCATTACCTAATAACAGTGAGCTAAGCCAGCGGCATTTGTAGCCATAAAGTTATAAATTATCGCACCATATATCAGGGACCCCACATGGTAGAGTTGCAGAGTTCAAATACTTGTCCCCTACAAAAAGGAACAATGGGTATTACGTATGAATAATGTCTGGCAGTAAGATTGCCTTTGTTGCCCATAGTAACCAATCAGAGCCCATAGCAACCAATCAGAGCCCACAGCAACCAATCAGAGCTCAGCTTTCATCTTTCCAGTGCAGTATAAAAAAATGAAAGCTGAATTCTGATTGGTTGCTATGGGCTCTGATTGGTTGCTATGGGCTCTGATTGGTCACTATGGGCTCTGATTGGTTGCTATGAGATCTGATTTGTTGCTATGGGCTCTGATTGGTTGCTATGAGCTCTGATTGGTTGCTATGGGCTCTGATTGGTTGCTATGGGCTCTGATTGGTTGCTATGGGCTCTGATTGGTTGCTATGAGCTCTGATTGGTTGCTATGGGCTCTGATTGGTTGCTATGAGCTCTGATTGGTTGCTATGGGCTCTGGTTGCTATGAGCTCTGATTGGTTGCTATGGGCTCTGATTGGTTGCTATGAGCTCTGATTGGTTGCTATGAGCTCTGATTGGTTGTTATGGGCTCTGGTTGCTATGGGCTCTGATTGGTTGCTATGGGCTCTGATTGGTTGCTATAAGCTCTGATTGGTTGCTATGTGCTCTGATTGGTTGCTAAGAGCTCTGATTGGTTGCTATGAGCTCTGGTTGCTATGATCTCTGATTGGTTGCTATGAGCTCTGGTCACTATGGGCTCCTATTGGTTGTTATGGGCACTGATGGGTCGTTATGAGCTCTGATTGGTTGCTGTGGGCTCTGGTTGCTATGAGCTCTGATTGGTTGCTATGGGCTCTGGTTGCTATGGGCTCTGATTGGTTGCTATGGGCTCTGATTGGTTGCTGTGGGCTCTGATTGGTTGCTTCGAGCTCTGATTGGTTGCTTCGAGCTATGATTGATTGTTATGGGCTCTGGTTGCTATGGGTTCTGATTGGTTGCTATGGGCTCTGATT
The DNA here is from genome assembly GCA_025379985.1 of Phyllomedusa bahiana. Taxonomy (NCBI): domain Eukaryota; kingdom Metazoa; phylum Chordata; class Amphibia; order Anura; family Hylidae; genus Phyllomedusa; species Phyllomedusa bahiana. Next base: position 10,030 of record JAODAL010027990.1, on the reverse strand, counting down.
GGTTGCTATGGGCTCTGATTGGTCTCTATGGGCTCTGGTTGGTTGCTATGGGCAACAAAGACCATCCTACTGCTAGTCAGTTTTCATACATAAGGCCCAATGTACAATAAAATGTATTGAGAAACCAGAAAAAAGCTTTTTGTGTTGAAATGATACTAAGATAAACTCTTCTTCCACGTTTTTGGGGTTATAGTTTGACAGCGTTCACCGCGTGGTGTAACTGACGGGCTCTTTGTTCTGTAGATCAAATATCGTTTGACTCGTTTTAAAGAATACGTTTTTTTTTGTTCAAAAACTGAGGCCAATGACTTGCTATATTTCGGTGTACCCCTGCGAGGGCTCATTTTTTGGAGGGGGCGATGTTGTTTTCATTGTTACGGTTTTGAGGTGCCTGCTATTTTTTGATGGTGAAAGGGTGACCAAAACAATTCAGTCCTGGCATGTGAATAAGGTTATAGGCGCTGGACTTTTATGGACGCAGGATTACTAATTATGTTTAGTTATTGTGATAGTGTTTTGTTTTTTTTACATAATAAATGGTAAAATGACATAATAGTAGCACTAACATGACAGGCCAAAGATCCATCAGATGCCCAGCAGGGTCGGGATGACGAGTAGGCGACCACCTAGGGCACCACTTTATCTGAAATAGGACGGGGGTGAAGGAGGTATGCAGCGGGCTGAATTTTGCATGGGGGGTGGTTCGCTCTGTGCCTCATTTACCTAGGGCACCAGAATACCTTGTCCCACTCCAGAAGACCACTACTGTTAGCTCTGTTAGCATACCTCTCAACCATCCCAATTTGGGACCAATGTCCTGGGACAACTAGTAGAAGTCCTGATTTTTGGGGATGTCCCGGGAATTCAGGGCATATGCTCTGAATCCCCGGGACTGGGCTGTGCAGTTCACTATTTCATACCTCCCAACTTTTAAAGATTGCAAAGAGGGACACATTAGGCCACACCCCTAACCACGGGCAAACAAATGAAATCACATCAGGCCACGCCTCTGACCACACCCATGTATAACACATCAGGCCACGCCTCTGACCACACCCAAACAAATGGCATCACATCAGGCCACGCCTCTGACCACACACAAACAAATTACATCACATCAGGCCACGCCTCTGACCACACACAAACAAATTACATCACATCAGGTCACGCCTCTGACCACACCCAAACAAATTACATCACATCAGGTCACGCCTCTGACCACACCCAGCCAAAGTATGTCAGACCAGGACACGCCTCTAACCACGCCCAAGCACACATTCAGTCTTCGCCCCTCCAGCAGACCCTGTTACTGGGGTCTACAGATATGTGTTAATATAAAGTAATGTATTAGATATACAAAAATCCATACAAATAGCTGTAAGACAATGTTTTGTGTATTATACCTCTACATAATGGTCATAAAATGACACATAATACTGCTATACAAGAAGCAAATACTACCGCACTGGTAGTACTAATATTATCAAGAATACTGCGAAGATCAAATAAAACCTTCACACCATGACCTCATAGCACCATATAGTGACTGAATAATACCACCACATCATGACCACATATCAACCACCACATAGTGACTGAATAATACCACCACGCCATGACCACATATCACCCACCACATAGTGACTGAATAATACCACCACGCCATGACCACATATCACCACCACAGAGTGACTGAATAATATCACCCCATCATGACCACATATCAACCACCACATAGTGACTGAATAATGCCACCACATCATGACTACATATCACCAGCACATAGGGCCACATGTTTGGAAAATGTCTAGGTCTAAAACTCACCTTGTTAACCATAGCTTGGTGTCTGCCAGTGGTAATTTTTGTCACCCCAAGGCAGACATTAACCCCGTGTCACTATTTCTCCAATACCCAACTCACCAGGGGTACTGGGAAAAGCCGGGTGACTGTCAGAAGTGGATCCTCTAATGTGATGGTCCACTTCTGGGGCGGCTGCGGGCTGGTATTTTTAGAGTGAGAAGGGACCAGTATCCATGGACCTTCCAGAGGTGTAACTTAAAGGGGTGTTCCCACCATAGACATTGATGGTTTTATTGATAGGATAGGCCATCCATCAAAGTCTGAATGGTGCGGGTCCTACTTCGGGGACCCGCTCCTCATTACAGAGAATACTGGGGAGCCAGCCGCGATTGTGCACAGCTCTCCATTCTGCTCTATGGGAGTTGTGAGCAGAGCGAACATTCCGCTCACCTGTACTCGGAACTCCCATAGAACAGAATGGAAAGTCGTGCGCAAGTGCAACCGGCTCTCCAACTCAACTTTCAGGGGCCAATTCCTGAGATAGGTGCAGGTGGACCCGCAGCTATCAGACTTTGATGGCACATCTTAGCGATACGACATCAAAGTCTATGGTGGAAACACCACTTTAAAGCTCCTGGACTCCTGTGCAAAATATATAAAGGGGCCCCCACCTACCATGTGTCAGTTTTGATACCGATTTCTTCCTATGTGTCATACTGGCCCTGTTCAGGCTGTGGGTGGTTCTACAGCAGTGACTGAGATTTCAGCTCTGCTATTCCTAGCTGAGCCTGCTAGAGACATTAGCGATGGAGGGGTTTTAACTGCAGGACAGAAGGCTACGGAGGGTTTGTCAGTAAGAAACATGAACAAGCTCCTGCGCTGCTAATAAGACACTGCAGGGAGTGATGTCACCACCCTGTCCACTGCTAGAGCAGCATACTTCCCAAGTGTCCCTCTTTTGGAGGACCAGTCTCTATTTTTAATCCATGTCCATCTGAATGTCTTACTTTTTCACATGGGAAACAGTTTTGCATTAATAAATTTACTATATTGCTACAAAAATACCTGGCTGCTGACTGTATATTAGACTGCAACTTACCGTATATACTCGAGTATAAGCCGACCCGAATATAAGCCGAGGCACCTACTTTTGCCACAGAAAACTGGGAAAACATATTGACTCGAGTATAAGCCTAGGGTGAGAAATGCAGCGGCTACTGGTAAATTTCAAAAGTAAAAATAGATACCAATAAAATTACATAGGCAGTTTAATTTTCCCCATAGGCAGATATAGGCAGTTAGATGTCCTTCGTAGGCAGGTATAGGCTATTATAGGCAGTTATATGTCCCCTATAGACAGGTATAGGCTATTGTAGGCAAGTATATGTTCCCAATATGAAGGTATAGGCATTTATAGGCAAGTAATTGTCCCACAAAGGCAGGTATAGGCATTTATAGACAGGTAACTGTCCCTGATATGCAGGTATAGGCATTTATAGAAAGGTAATTGTCCCCCCAAGGCAGGTATAGGCAAAATAAAAATACAAGCACTTACCTCGCTCCCTCGCTGCTCCGCCTACCTGCCGCTCCGTCTTCTTGCCGGCACAGAGCGCGTGATGTCATCAGGCCACGCAGGCAGTGTGATGACATCATGCATGCTACCTGTGCCGGAAACTCCGGACATCAGCGAGTTTGTACTGAAAAACTCGGCTTATACTCGAGTATATACGGTAATTATTTTTGCATTTTGTGAAATAAAAACGTATTTAAGTGTATAACTATGCATTAAAAACAAACTCTGGGTGTCTCTCTTTAACCAAATTTGGGAGATATGGTCAAGAGAGGTGGTTCGTAACCTAGGGAAGCTTGTGTACACAAGCAGGAGATAAGAACTGCTAACTGTGAAAGGAAGCAAAACCAGAACAGCGATATATTTGGTAATAATCTTATTTACCATTGCCTTTGTTACAGCTGACTCCCTGCACCGTCGGCAACAAACGGAGTTTGCTCCACTTGCCGCTGATTAACTCCTCAACTGCCGCGGTACCAATAAAACCATCAACTCCCGCAAAAACAAGCCGCAAATCAGCTCCATATACAGAAAAATAATTTTTTTTTTTTAAGGCTTTTGGATTTTGACAATATAAAAAATACATTTCTATGATGTAAAAGTAATAAAACATTAAAAAAAACTATATGAAATTTATATCATTGTAATTGTACCGACCACAGAGTAAAGTTCTCCTGTCATTTATCCCGCACGGTGAACGCTGTAAAAATGAAGCCCAAGAAACTAAGACGGAACTGCGTTTTTTCCCCCCATTTTCATGGCCCAACGCTAAAAAAAAAACTATGGAACACCTGGGCGCCCAAAATACACAATACACCCCTAGATGAGATCCCTGAGGGGTGTTGAATCCCCAAATGGGGCGACTACTGGAAGGTTTCACTTGTTCTGGTACTTTGGGGGCTTTACAAATGCGAAAATCTGCGTTCCAAAAGCCAAATAGCGCTCCCTCCCTTATACGCCCTGCCATGCGCCGAAACAGCAGTTTACACCCATATATAGGGTATTGTTGAACTTTGAAGAAATTGTGTGACGAATTTGGAGGTACTTTTTTTTTTTCCAGGATTCCTTTTAAAATGAAACATTTTCAGCTAAATTTGCAGATTGTTGGAAAAAAATTAATTTTTCATTTTCACAGCCCAATGCAAAAAATATTTGTGACACACCTGTTGGGTCGATATACTCACTGCACCCCTGGATTTATTCCTTATGGGGTGTAATTTCCAATATGGGGTGTTTATTAAGTTTTAGCAGCTATGGGCGTCTGCAAACCTGAAATGGCGCCTAAATAAAATCGTAATGAAAATGAGACCCCAGAGTCCAGTAGTTGCTTCTCCTATTCTGGGGCTTATGGTTGAGCCAAATCGTGCACTAGGCTCACATATGGGATATCTCTAAAAACAGCAGAATCGGGGGAATTAATGTTGAGTTGTGTTTCCATTGGTAACATCTATTATGTGCCAGTGAATAATTGATAAAAATCTTAAGATAAAGTGAAATTTGGAAATTTCACCTCCACTTTGCTTTAATTTCTAACCCCCCAAAGGGTTAACAAACTTTCTAAATGCTGCTTTGAATAGTTTAAGCAGTGCAGTTTCTTAGATGGAGTCATGTATTGGGTTATATAACAGGTCAGAACTGGACTGGTTCCTAAAAAAAAAAAATCTGTGTTGCAAATTTTCACGAAAAGTTACATTTCTAAGCCCCCTATTGTTGTAAAAAAATAAAAAGACATTTAATAATGATGCCGACTACAGTAGATATATGGTAGATGCTAGTTATAATTTATTTTGTGTGGAATAAATGTCTTTCGTGGAGAAATTTTTGAACTTTGAAAATTGGAAATTTTTCCAAATTTTTAAAACATTGTGATATTTTCCACAAATAAATTGTATGGACTAAAATTTCTTACTAACCTAAAGCACAAGGTGTCACAGGAAAACAATCTCTCAGTCACATGGATAGGTAAAAGTATTAAAAAGGGATTAGAATATACATTGACTCGTCAGATTTGGAAAATGGGGCTCAGTCTTTTGGTCCAAAATTGGCTGCCTCCTGAAGGGGTTAAAGGGGTTGTCTCACTACATTGATTCACCTGACCTCAGTCCTGTTTTCTTGGTTTCAGTTTCAATTCAGGGACGTGTTTACTGACTTCCACTAGGCTGCAGTAGAAGCCAGGTCTGTAGCTATAGCAACCAGTGCTGGCAGCCTATCAGGATAGATCAAACAGATCTGTAGCTATAGCAACCAGTGCTGGCAGCCTATCATGGGAAATTGAACAGGTCTGTAGCTATAGCAACCAGTGCTGGCAACCTATCAGGAGAGATTGAACAGGTCTGTAGCTATAGCAACCAGTGCTGGCAGCCTATCAGGAGAGATTGAACAGGTCTATAACTATAGTGACCTGAGGAGCTGATGCAACTCATACAAGAGGGGATATCTAGGAATAGGTAGGACACTGTTAATGGACTTATATTGCAAAGTGACTTGTTTTTGCAAGATTTTTAACATAAAAAGCAGCAATCCTTGTAGCGAGAGAACCCCTTTAAAGCCAATCAGCAGGGCTGCTATCAGTCATCTATTAACCATTTCAGGGTCCCATATAGCCAAATAAAATAGGGCCCCCACCCATTACTAGTTCCAATTTTTTAACATATCACTGGGCCCTTTTTGATTAGAGCCCCTGATAGGAGTACTGCCCTATTGGCACCCCTGTCAATCAATCAGTGTAGTGAAAAAACCCCTTTACAGGACTACGTTTTTTACATGGGACGCAACATGGGACGCTCGTGTAGGGCTCATTGTACAGCGCCATAAAGCATGGTAAGGCTTGTAATCACCGCTGTAAAAAGGTATATTAGCGGTAATTAAGAGATTAAGAGTGTAATACAGCTTCTGTCTGCCATTGAAGTAATCACTTTCCCAGACGCTCAGCCCTGAAGATGTGGACACTTTACAGCTGTCAGGAGCTATAGTTACGGCCAAAACTGTGAGCAGGAGGAGACTGTGCTCCGTGCAGCAGCACGTCGCAGGCAGTGTGAAAACTGCAGCCCAAAGGTGACTGGTCTGTAATATCCTTATATCTGGACTAGTGGACTGGTCTCTAAAAATTCTGTTTCAAATTTTCTTGAAAAAGTGAAAAATTGTTACCAAATTTCTAAGCCCCCTAGTGTAAAAAATAAATAAATAGACATTTAAAGGTGACTGGCCTGTAATATCCTTAAAACGGTTTTGCCACGAAGGGAGTTCCTTACCTCTTATCTGCTCAGTAGAGAATATAATCAAAGCATGCTGAGTCACGAGGAAGAGGGAGGGGGGCTGAGAGAGAGCCAGGGATCAGGGAGTGTCTGTAAAGTTTACTCAAATAATTACATTACAACCAGTGGGTTCTCTATACAAAAGACATAGGCTCATTCACTGCTTTTTCTCCCCAGCCCCTTGCCAGCTCCTTCATGTTCGGTGTCATCAGATAAGAGCCAGATCAGCTCCTGTCAGTGTCCTGGTCGTGTCTAATGTAAACTGTCAGGAAACTAAGGGGGGCTGAGAAATGCTGTAGCTCTCACAGGCTTCACTTTTTGTAATCACATATTTTTAGAAAATGATTAAATACCCATTTTGGAGGATCCCACGTCAACATTACATTGTGGCAAAACCTCTTTAAATCAAGTACAGAGAAGATGCAGTGACAACAGGAAAGTACACAGGGCTATGCAGATTTCTGGTTGTCCACCAGCGCATTTGTTCAGCCAATAGGAGATGTCACTAGGGGAGATGAGTAACACCAGGTATGACTGAGGCCATTACCATACTAGACCACCAAGGAGGGGGACATTACCCCATTCACTGCTTTAGACCACCAGACCGATAAACCCTATCTCTGTGCTACCAGGAATGCTCACATTGATCCTATTCACTGCCCCAGACCACCAGGGATATTGGCAGTCGTCCCTGTACTGCCTTAGACCAACAAGGATGCGGAAATGAACCCCTTCACCATAGGCGACCAGGTATGTCGACAATAATCCCATTCCATTGCTAAGAGGAATAATAACATAAACCCCAGTCACTTACCTAGACCACCAGGAATATTGGCAGTAGTCCCTCACTGCCTTAGACCAACAAGGATGCTGAAATTAACCCCTCCCCTTGTATGTCAACAATAATCCCATTCTGTTGCTAAAATGAATGTCCACATTAACCCCATTCATTTCCCTAGACCACCAGGGATATTGACAGTAGCCCCCTTAGCTTTTGCCAACAAGGATGGGGAAGTGAACCCCTTCACACTAGGCGCCGGGTATGTCGAAAATAATCCCTTTCCATGAAAGAGGAAATGTTTTTAACCCCATTCACTTCCCTAGACCCCAGGATTTTGGCAGTAGCCCCTCACTGCCTTAAAACCAACAAGGATGGGGGAAATTTAAACCCCTTCCCTTATATGTCGACAATTATCCCATTCTGTTGCTAAGACAAATGTCCACATTAACCCCATTCTCTTCCCTAGACCACCAGGAATATTGGCAGTAGTCCCTTACTGCTTTAGACCAACAAGGATGCGGAAGTGAACCCCTTCACACTAGGCGACCAGGTATGTCGACAATAATCCCATTCCATTGCTAAGAGGAATGCTCACATTAACCCCATTCACTTCCCTAGACCACCAGGGATGTTGGCAGTAGTCCCTCACTGCCTTAGACCAACAAGGATGCTGAAATTAACCCCTTCCCTTGTATGTCGACAATAATCCCATTCTTTTGCTAAGAGGAATGCTCACATTAACCCCATTCACTGCTGTAGACCACCAGGAATTTTGATAGTAATTTCTTATTGCCTTAGACCACCAGGGATACTAAAATCAACCCCATTCACTGCACTAGACCACCAGGTATATTGACAGTAATCTTATTCCAATGCTCACCCTAGACCTCCAGGGATGTTGTCAGTAATTCCTTACGGCCTTAGACCACCAGAGATATTAAAATTAACCCCATTCATTTCCCTAGACCACCAGGGATATTGACAGTAGTCCCTTACTACCATAGGCCACCAGAGATGCTGAAATAACCCCTGCAGTAGACCAGCAGGTGCATTGAAAATAATACTATTCCAGTGCTAACAGAAAAGCTTATATGGATTCCATTCACTTCCTAGACCGCCAGGGATGTCGACTGTAGCCCCTCACTACCTTAGACCACCAGGGTTGCTGAAATTAACCCCTTCATACAAAACCACCAGGTATGGTGACAATAATCCCGTTCCAGTGCTAACAGCAATGCTCACCATTTCACTTCTCTAGACCACCAGGTATGTCGACTGTAGTCCTTCACTACCTTAGCCCATTAGGGATGTTGACAGTAGTTCATTACTACCTTACAATACCAATTCAAAAACTGGTCTAAACATGAGTATAAGTCACCATAGCATAAACGACATGTACCAATATGAAGTATAATGACTCTCCAATAATTACCATATAAAGATTTTTATTCCAAAAAATACATTATAAATACAAGAAATTCAGCTGTCACAACTGAAACACCTTAAAAACATTTAAAAACACAAAATACCCCCAATACAAATATTGGGACACATCCCTCACCAAAGTTAAAAAAAACAGTAAATTGGAAAGATGCATAATAAATATACACATAACAGATCAAGTGATCAAAAATACAAAAATGCACCAACCCCCAAAAAATGTATGATAAAAATACAAAAACCTATATTTCAATTCATTACCAAAGTGGTGGATATGTCACCAAGGAGGGTATTAGTATAAGAAGGGTATTGAGGCTAATTTCCCTCCTTGGTGACATATCCACCACTTTGGTTTTTGAATTGAAATATAGGTTTTTGTATTTTTACATTTAAATTTTTTTGGGGTTTGGTGCATTTTTGTATTTTTGATCACTTGATTGTTATGTGTTATATTTATTATGCATCTTTCCAATTTACTGCTTGTTAACTTTGGGTGAGGGATGTGTCAAACCCTATTTGTAAATTGGGGGTATTTTGTGTTTTTAAATGTTTTTAAGGTTGTTTCAGTTGTGATAGCTGAATTTTTTGTCATTACTACCTTAGACCACCAGGGATGTTGACGGTAGTTCATTACTATCTTAGCATATCTCCCAACTTTTACAGATTGCAAAGAGGGACACATCAGGTCACGCCTCTAACCACGCCCAAACACATGATATCACACGAAGACACGCCTCTAACCACGCCCAACTACATAATGCCAAATTTTTTAGATGGCCAAAAAGGGACACATTTCAGGATTGCATTGTTCCCATGATGAAATTTTTAAGTAAGTGGTTTTGAATTAAAAAACAGTTAGGAAGCAATCGATACTTTTTAAGCAAGATAATCAGTTTTTTGATGCAAATCAAATTTTCCCCAAAATTTAAAAAAAGGGACATTTATAGAGTAAGAGGGGACAGAGGGACCAGGTTTAAAAATAGGGACTGTCCTCCAAAAAAGGGGACAGTTTGGGGGGTATGCCTTTAGACCCCCAGGGGGGGGTGAAATTAGCCCCTCACAAAAAAAAAACACCAGGTATGGTGACAATAATCCCATTCACGGCCCTAGACCACCAGGGATATTGGTTTTAATCAATTGACGTTCCTAGCCAGGGGATTTAGTTTTAAAAGTTTTTGCCGTCTA